>PVIC010000544.1:0-30512 GCA_004025085.1 Thryonomys swinderianus | reverse complement strand
CTAACAAGAAGTCAATTGATTTCACTAATAAAAGAGACAACTAACAATTTCTTTCCCTTGTGAGTCACTATATGTACAGCAGAATCTATCCTCTTTTCATAAGACGATGTAAATCTCAGAGTAAAACATTGCCAAGTGATGAAATACTGCATTTCATTTTTCCTTCTTAAAAATGTATAAACAACTTCCCTTTATCGCAGTGCTCAGATGGCAAAGCTTGCACTACAGTTATGTTATATTAGAATTAGGATATTTCTGTTAACATTCTGTCTATTTCAAACTTGAAGATATTGTTATCCACATCAAAATCCTCTACCCACCCAAAGTGCAGGAAGACCTACCTTCACAGAGGAAGTCTGCTATTTGAGTCTTCTGTTGAATGTCTTCCATTAATCCTAAGCAATTTTCTGTTAGCAATCTTTACACCAACTTCACATTTTCCAAGAAAAGTGGTACTTCATGGATATTATGCTTATTTATAAAATGAAATATAGAATCACTCATTATTTCAGCCTAGGTTTGAGTATCATTTTTACTCAAGGTGTAAGTTTCTGAAAAATATGCATAAATTCTTTCTACTCAGATCTATAGTTTTGAAGATGGAAAATGTAATGAACCTGTATTTCATGTTATCCTGTGGCTCAGTGAGGTCATATAACTTTAAATATTATGTGATTTTCCTTATATGGAAAATGTAAATTATAAAGAGCAAAATAAAAATACTTATTAAGAAGTAGGAAGATAAATTTTTCTAAAAGGAGATGATTAAGAGATGGAGGAATTAGAAAGAGAGAGAAGGAAAAGAGAATGAAACTAAGAATAAGATGTGTTTCATACATCCACCAACTCCACACAAGGGATGTAAACATTATGCACTACAAAAATGTACAATTAAAAATATATTCAAAAGTAGGTAGTAGGTGGGTGGGGGAATGGGAAAAAATGTGGATTAAATTGTATCATATGCTGGTACAAATTCTCAATATTCTGTGTGATCATGATTATATATAGTGTAATAATAAAGGTTCAAATATTTTTGAAAAAATAGAGAAAAACATTTAAAATATGATTAATAATAATACCTGTCCATTTTATAATGAAACTTTATTGGAATTTTTCTCAAAGATATAGAAAGTTACTGTGAGAGTTTGATCTAATCATTGAGACAGTAATGATAGTATTGTAAATCATTTCAAGATCTTTGTCAACTGATGAGAACAGAAAGACCATGTTCATTAGGCCAGATGGACATCGATAAAAGCCTGTGTATTTAGCATACTCTGATTGGTTTTGTACTGCTACATATATGTTCCAACAAAATATAAATGGTTTATGGGTAAAAATGAGAATTAACTTGTGTCATATACTGGTACAAATTCCCCAATATTATATGTGATTCTGAGATGTATATAAATTGTACCAATAAAGAATTCAATTAAAAATATAAATGGTTTAAGAGAGTAGAAAATGTTACACTATTTTTATGGCTTTAACGTTACATTTGTAGAACTCAACATTTTTCTGTCTGACTTCTATTTATGTGGCTATTTGAAATTCTTTCCCAAACATCTCAGAGTTGATGATTTATTTCTTTAGGGAATATTAGAATGAAAATTAGTTTAGGCGAAGGTACACAAAACATTTTCCATTTTAATACTATGCTAGCTTTTCTAGGGATATAGCTCAGTGGCATTGGGCCTGCTTAGCAAGTGCAAAGCCCTGAGTTTGATCCTTAGGACCAGAAAATAAATAAATATTTGAATAAACAAACAAATAAGTAAATAAATAAGTACTATGCTGGGATAACATAGTAGTTAATGTACCTGTTACAGTAATCATTCAAATTGCAACTAAAAGATAAGCTATTAGCAATGTGGTAAAAGAATTTTTCTTTCATGGAACAAGAATAATTTATAATTTTTAGATTAAAGCCTAAATAATTACTGATAAATATCAATGAAATAAACACATATAAAAGCTGATTCAAGTATGCCTATATTGTCATCTGAAGATATATTGCCAGTTTTCATGCATAAATATACTATTTAAATTGTAAAACTTAAATAAGAACACTAAACAAACCTCTTCAGAAGCTATGAAAAAGCAGTGAAAAAAGAAAGAAGAAAACGAAGCATGATGAGTTTATGGTTTGACAGTGGTTATGTTTCTTTCCAAAAGACATCAGATAGGAACCATTACCCAGGTTAGTCAATCATATTCTCTTCAGATACACAATTTATATGTGGTAGAGGTGACAGGTGAATAAAATTTTGACTTCATAATAAATGAAACAAGTATAAATTGTACATAGCAGTGGTGGAAATTTTTTCTCACTATTTTGTACGGTGTACACACTAATAGATATGTGGGTACAATACCATAATGACAAAAATTATAATGTGTTGGTGACAGAAACATGTATAAACAATACTAAATCCCACTCCATATGCAACAGAAATATGTGCATACTGTCTTTTTAAATAATTTTACATACTTGCTTTTACTGTCAGATTCTGTCAACATTAGTCAGAAATTAAAAATAAAATTGCCTTAATCATTGTTTTAAATTTCATTATCATTCCTACAGAAGAGAAGATTTTTAATGTTTATAAGATTATCTTCTCTTTTTTTTTCATTCTTACATTTATTTTACAAAAATAGAAGGGACTGACATATTCATGTAAGGAAAATAACCAAAATTAATGCTTAAGATAAGAGTGGTTAGAGTTGGATACACCTATTTTTAATACTGTGTGGTCCACCAAAGGTAATTTCCCTCTCTCATGTTTATTCATCCATAAAGTACAGTAATACTACCGGCACTGTAAATTAATTACAAAGATTAAATTAATCAAAGGACATAATATAGTGACAAATCAATTAGTAAATGAACATTTGTATGTGGAAGTGTGAACTGAAACTTTATTGAGATTGTAATAACCTCATTACGAGAAACCACATGTTTTCAATGTTGGCTCCTGTTCTCTTTTTCATTTGCCTTTAATGCAGAAGCTTTTTCAAAAAGTGAGATGCTGCTTGAGTTTCAGATTATGTAAGTATTTGTATATGAGAGCCCATCTTTCAGCTCGACTTGCTAGTCATTGGTCAGACTTTTTGTCTTTTTCTTTAATTGAATTATTTATCAGTACATTTTATATACAGTTCACAATCACACTCAACATTGGGGAATTTGTACCAGTATATGACAGAAGTTAATTTTCCCGAGTGCTGGGACTACAGGCGTAAGTCACCACGCCCAGCATTGTATGTGGTTACCGGGATCAAAGTAAGGACCATGTGCTTGCTAGGCAGACATTGGAACCACTGAGTTAAATCTCTGGCCCTCACACACATCTTCTTTATCCAGTCTCCAGTTGATGGGCATCTGGGTTGTTTCCAAGATTGTGCTATCACAAACTGAGCTGCTATGAATATGGGTGTCCATATGATTTTATAATATGATTCTTTGAATTCCTTTGGGTATATTCCTAGCAGGGGAATGACAGGGTCAAATGGGACCTCTAATCCTAGTTTTCTGAGGAATATCCACACGGATCTCCACAATGGTTGCACAAGTCTACAATCCACCAATAGTGGAGAAGAGTTCCTTTCTCCCCACAGCTTCGCCAGCATTTATTGCTGGTTGATTTCACAATAGCAGCCATTCTTTGTGGAGTGAGATGAAATCTCAGTGTTGTTTTGATCTGCATCTTCCAAATGACCAGTGATATTGAGCATTTCTTCATATGCTTCTTGACTGATTTGATTTCTGCCTCTGAGAAATATTTGTTCATTTCAGATGTCCATTTTTGAATTGGGTCTTTAAACTTGGGGGACTGATTTGCTTAAGTTCTTTATATATTGTAGATAGTAGGCCTTTATCTGACAAACAGCTAGAAAGATTTTTTCCCATGTTGTTGGTTGTCTTTTAGCTGTGCCAGTGGCTTCTTTGCTGTGCAGAAGTTTTACAGTAGGATGAGATCCCATTTGTTAATACTTTCTGCTAGTTCTTGTGCTATACAGGCTTTGTTCATAAAGTCTCTGCCTAAGCCAATGTCTCCAAGAGTTTTACCTAACCTGTTTTGCAGCAGGTTTATTGTTAGAAGAGGTTGATTTTTAAAAAGCACCTATAACCACCACAGGGTGCTGTGATTGAATTGTCTGAATCAGGGCATAAATCAGCCAATGACAGGCAGAAACTGGCAGTGTCCACTATGATTGGGATTGACCAGCAGCAGTGTTGGCAAGAGGAGCAGTAACAGAGACCAGGCCTGTCAAGACTTATATCCACTAGCGTCAATGACTGGCACCTGGTGACAACAGCACCATCTGGGAGGGATCAGTGACATTTAATGGGACTGGTGGAGGCTGCTGGAAAATGTTAAGCACCCTGAATAAACTTGAAAGGGTTCGCCTTGACTGCTGAGGAGCCCATTAGAGTGGTCTAAGTCCCTACAGCTATAACAGAAAGGCTGCTAGTCATTGGCACTCAAGCACAGAGTCCTTCACAAAGATACACTGCCTGCTTCTGATTTCTACTCCAAAGGATCCAAAGAACCCTCAACTGACTCTCCATGAATCTCCCTCCAGAACTCCAGTTGTAGAGGTGTCTCCCTTCTGCGGGCTGGTGATGACAGAGGGACAGGTCTGTCAATCTCACTATTAAAATTTAGATTTTAGCCGGGTGTGGTGGCTCACGCCTGTAATCCCAGCACTCGGGAGGCAGAGACAGGAGGATTGCTGAGTTCCAGGCTTGCCTGGGCTACATAGTGAGCTCAGTGCCAGCCTGAACTACAAAGCGAGACCCTGTCTCAAAAAAAAAAAAAGATTTTAGGAGTGAGATGAAATCTTAGTGTTGTTATCATTTGCATCTCTTGAATTACCAGTGATGTTGAACATTTCTCCATATGCTTCTTGGCTGTTTTGACTTCTGCCTCTGAAAAGTGTCTATTCATTTCAGATGCCCATTTTTGAATTGGGTCTTTAAACTTGGGGAGGCTGCTCTGTTTAAGTTCTTTATATATTGTAGATAATAGCTCTTTGTCTGATAAACAGCTAGTAAAGACTTTTTTCCCATGTTGTGGGTTGTCTTTTAGCAGTGCCAGTGACTTCTTTTGCTGTGCAGAAGCTTTTCAGTAGGATAAGATCCAATTTGTTGATTCTTTCTGCTAGTTCTTGTGATTTCATCTCACTCCACAAAGAACGGCTGCTATCACAAAATCCACCAAAAATAAATGCTGGTGTGGCTGTGGGGAGAAAGGAACCCTTCTCCACTGTTGGTAGGATTGCAGACTTGTGCAACCATTGTGGAGATTGCTCAGAAAGCTAGGCATAGGGGTCCCATTTGATCCTGCTATCCCTCTGCTAGGAATATACCCAAAAGAATTTAAAAATCATATTGGAAAGACAGAAGTACACCCTTATTCATAGCAGCTCAGTTCATGATAGCTCAATCTTGGAAACAACCCAAATGCCCATCAACTGGAGAGTGGATAAAGATGATGTGTTTTTTTAATAAAATGGAGTATTATTCTGCCATAAAGAATGACAAGATCGATTCATTTATGTGCAAATAGAGACACCTGGAGGATATACTAATAAGTGAAATAAATAGATCACAGATAGGCAAATACCAGATCTCTTTGATATGAACACCTGTAGATGCAAATGAGCTCCAGAAAGTATGACAGTTTTTATAGAGTGGGAAATTTCCATAGGACATTTGGTGTGGGAATGTAATGAGGGGAAGGAACAAACATGATTCAGAAAGAAAATAAAACAGTATGTATAAAGGGGGTGGGGAGGTGTGGGTGGGTAGGGATATGGGTAAAAATGAGAATTAACTTGTGTCATATACTGGTACAAATTCCCCAATGTTATATGTGATTGTGAGATGTATATAAATTGTACCAATAAAGAATTCAATTTAAAAAATTTAGATTTTCTTCACTCACACATACAAGTGATCTCCTAGAGAACCGAGTCTTTGTAGACACTGAGCAAATATTATATTCTGAAATGTTTAAAATGAAAAGTAGCATACAACATATCCCAAAGAAACATATAGTTTATTACATGATATAATTAAAAATAGGAAAAATTTGTAATAGACCATGAAATAAACTATTAAAAACATATATGCTGTGGCTCAGGTTTAGTGATATGGCTGGATTAGTATTTTGAAAAAACTTGTAATTTTAGTTTTGGTAATAAAAATCTGTATCACATGTTCTTGTTTGCCAGGTTTACTGGAGATTAAATTAACAAAACAATTGAAAGAGCTAGGATTTGATTTTACTTTTTGCTTGACTATTTGTCCACTTACTTCTATCCATTTACTTATTTCTGATCATTATTTTACATGATTGCACTTAATTATTCTTTTCTAGTTTCTTTGGTAAAGAGAAAACACAAATTTTAATTATAGGTTTTCTTCTCTTTCATTGTAATAATTCAAGGCTATAAAATCTTCCTGCAAGATTTAACAGTGTCATTAATTTTGAAATATTGAGCTTTCATTTTATCAGATGAAATATTTTGCAATTTAATTCAGTGAAATGATAGCTTGGAGGGAGAATAACATAGATGAAATTGTAAAGTTCAGAGCAAAGATCTCACATTTGGGAAAGTAGAGCTTTAGAACTCAGAACAAGGAGGACAAGAGATAAGAACAGAGTCTACACATAGCATGTAAAAATGAGAACCAGTTGGTATTGGAAGTCTGTGGACTGCCTCTTTGGATTCACTTGTTAGGCTCCAGCAAATATCTATATTGAGGTTGTCAAGAGTATCTCAGAGTTTGGTGTCTTCACTAAACACACACAAGACTCATAAGTCCCTGAGAAACAGGTGGGGATGTTAGGTCAGGATCACCAAAGATGCCTCTCTTCCTCAGGACCACTCTAAATGCCTTAATTCCTGGAGTTTCCCAGAGATAAGGCATCACAAAACTCTGAATGTAAGGGCTTTTACAGCATCTTCTGTGCTTTAGGCAGCAATTATTTAAGTTAAAAATAGTATCATAATTTAAACTCTCATCTCATACCCATCTCTTGTTATTCCTTAGTGCACACCATATTGCAATAATAGATAAGCCACTACTTGTCCAAATTAACAGGGTCAGACATTCCCACTGCTCAAGGACATGCCCCAGGGTGAGTTCAGTGGGAGCCACGTCGTACTGTTCATGGAGTTTTCCGTGGGTCATCTTGGGTGCTCCAGACTTGATTTGCCAAATATTTTACTGGGTTAGGGGTGCTGGGTGATTTATAGCTTGTTTCTCCTGCTGAGGTGATTTATAGATTGTTTCTGTCCTCAGAAAAAAAATGGTCAATACAAGCACAAATGTAGTGAGGTCTTACATCTATGAAAGAGAAGAATTGAGCTCTTGTTGTTTGGATCAAGTGAAAGTTAGAAACAATGAGCACCACTTCACAGAACGGAAGACCGTGGGAGACACCGTGCCAGGTCTCTGTATCACTGGGAAGGCCCTGAAATCTCTTCTGCTCTCTACAGCTTCAAAATTAATGTTTTGAAATGAGTTTCCTAAAATTTCATTGTGTGGTAGATTTGGGGGGAGCTTCTCTATGCTACTCTATAGAAACTTCTGCCTGTATGTGCATCATCTGTGCACCCCAAACTCTAAGCATGTTCTCCCACATCCTGGAGGAGATACATCTCCTTTCTTATTATTTTCTCATGTCAGTGATTTAACATACCTGAACTTATGTGTTTTCTTTCCAAGTTGAACTGATTGTTTATTAATTTTGATCACAGAATGGATATTGAAATCAGTTTTATAACCTAGTATATGTGTGAGTCAATTATAAAATTAAAAAGGCTGGGATGATTTTGCAGCACGGAGTTTGGCCTTGGCTCAAGAAAGGTCTAGGTTGTGTGCCAGATTCTGGTGAGTAAGTTTGACAACCTCATAATTTCCCTCCAAGATATCTATATATTTTGAGCCTTAGTGTGCTCCTTGATCACATCTCACTGTTCTTGCAAATGAAGGACCATTGGTGGGTTCCAGGTTGTACTGTGACATTCTGAGTGTTGTAGCTAACAAAATACCTAGTCCTAAGGAAGTAGGTGTTTTCAGCCTAAGCTCAGTATCACATACTTAGGAGCTATTTTTTTTCTCAAAATTCACCTATGAAGCTCTAATACTCATTGGGATATTTTTAGAGATGAAGCCTTGGGGAGGCAATTAGATTTGGAGGAATTCATGACCATTCCCATGAAGGACTTAGGGGCTCTCTAAGAATGAGAGACAGAACATTCTCATTCTCTCAGCCTTTTGAAGTAATAAGGTGACTGTCTCCAAGCATCTTGATTTTGTGTCCTTCAGCCTCTAGAAGTATGATAATAGTTTTTTTCAGTTCCCAGGCTATAATATTTTCTCATGACATAAGGCAATAATAGCCTGTATCTTGATTGCTAATCAAAGTCTTACTAGAAGTTCTAGTTAGTGCTCTCTCAGATTAGGAAGGAAGAAATGAGATGTTATACTCTCCAATAACATGACTGTTTATGTAAAAAAGGCCCCAATGACATCAAAACTTCCTTAAAATAACAGAGAATATAACAGTGCTATCAGAAACAATATTAATAATCAAAAGACATTGTATTATTCATGTACAAGCAATGAATGGTTTAAATTTGAAATGTATCTTAACACTCATTTGTAATTACACACAAAAAATGCAAAAGACACTTTGGAAGCATCTAGCAGTGCCAGAAAAATAAGCAAAGAATAAAAGAAAATGTTATACCTATATTCTCCATAACACAGTTTCCAGTAATACTGGTCAACATGAACAACATTGTTTTAGCAAGATTACCAAGGATAACATTACCATAGATCAGTTACATGTAATATGTAAATACATTAATAATGAAAACAACTTTTTGCCTCTTCAGTCTACATGATTCTCCTACCAGAAACTAAATTCAAAACCTCATTGTAATTGTTGAAATGAAGCTAAAATAGTTCCATTTGGATAACATTGTAAAAGAAAATAAACTCGATCCCTGACTCATACTGTCAAATAAGCAAAATATACAAGTAAACAGAATCTAACCCAAAATCAAGAACCTTCTTAAAATATGTGAAAATATATAATAATATAATATAATAAATATAACATAAATACTTGACAGCATCTCAGAACAAGAAAAGTAAATTAATCAAAAAGTAAGGCACAACAGGGCCGGAGGGTTAGCTCAGTGGTTCCTGGCACCTGCCTCGCAAACGCAAGGACCTGAGTTCAATTCCCCGGTAATCACATATAATGTTGGGCGTGGAGACACGCCCACCAACAATCAACACCGCATACCACAATGCGGGACGTGGTGGCTGACGCCTGTAATCCCAGCACTCAGGAGGCAGAGACAGGAGGATTGCTGAGTTCACGGCGGCTTGCCTGGGCACCATAGTGAGCTCAGGGCCAGCCTGAACTACAAAGCGAGACCCTATCTCCAAAAAGAAAAAAAAAAAAAGTAAGGCACAACAAATAAAGTATAAACATCAGTACATAATAATGTAAAATATTGGTTGACTAAATATCAAGTTTAATGGGAATTCTGCACTGGTTCTCTAATTTTTAGGTAATTCTAAAAGTGTTCTGAAAACTTTTTTCTTAACTTTTGAATTCTGTCAAAACACTTCCACGTAGTTAATTACAAATAAAATGGAAAAAGAGATGTCAAATAATAATTATCAGTCATATTGTCTGATTCAAGCTACTTATATTATCATAAATTATACAGAACTAAAAATAGTCATATACCATAACAACTAAAACTAATCTGCTTAAATTTTATTATGTTTATATTTATTTTTTAAATTATTTGTGGAAAAATATAAATTTAGATCTTCATACATATATCTCCCTCTAAAATTATAAACAGTATTTTCCCTGTGAAGTGCTCATATGTATACTTTGAGCTATTTCTACAGATTCAATTTATAGGTATAAGCAAATATCTTCTAATTTAATTTTACCACAATAATTACCTTATAATTCTTTATTCCCTTCTATCATAATAAGACATATATAACTCAAAGTGAAATTCATAAACTAGGAAGATACCCTTGAAGCAACAAACGTGTAAATGGAACCATCTATATGAAAAGACATGCTCTCTAAATTTGTACAAGAATTTCTATGAGGAGTCTACTGTTATTGTCTCAAGAGGAGGCAAATATTTTTATGTTTCAGATGACTACTGGATAGTTTCACAGAGGGTTATTATGATGATCACCAGTAATATGTCACCGGTTTCGTACATTGTAAAATTTATAACAGAGATGTATTTGTCAGTCTCTCTGAAGGCATTCTGTGGTTGCTTATGCAGGATGAGTTTTACTGGAAGTCCAGCAGACCAAGACCATTTAACAAACTCTTTGCTTGCTAGTCAAAATGATATCCTACTGATACCATCTGGCTTTCTGCTGGAATCAAGTATAGTTCTACTAGTAGAAGACAGAGTTGAGGGAGTGCATACATTCCTACACACAAATGTTTTTAATAAAATGACAATCAGCATACTGATCAACTAGTTGTATTTCTCTTTTATGACTTGATAAGATAGGAACGTTCATTATGTTGAATATTTTAACAATAATTCATATTTTAAAACTCTTGCAAAGTAACTAAGTATTTTAAACTTTTCCATTTCACCTAATACTCATCCTAACAATTACCTTTTTTGTTCTGCATAGATTATAGTCCTATGTAATTTTATCAATTTAAATCCACAGGCACAGGGTCATTTTTGCAATCATTCAGTCATTGTTTCCTAGGAAACAGACTAGTCAAGGGAAGAAAAATGGCCACCCACTTTCTTTGCCACCATTATTTGATCCTGCACAAATCCATATAATTCATATTTTTTTTCTTTTCTTACCGCTCATATTCAGCTACAATTTTAAGGCTGCTTTAGAATCCCACTCTTTTAACATTTTATGTGATCCTAAATGGAGTTGTTAGTAACATTCAAATGGTAAAATTCTTTATAGAATTTCAATTTACATTGAAATTCTAACTTCCTTGTAGCAGACATTAAAAATATTGTCATATACCTTTGAAAATAGGTGAGTGATAAAAATTGTACTCAGAGTGATAGGTATAGCAAATCATTTTTTGAAAAATGTAGTATCTTGACTTTGTACGAAAGAATGCATTTGAAAGAAATGTAACTGAAAGAACATTGTTGCATTTTTAAAAATTACAAAGAATCTCTGAGATTAGACTGTTTTTATGTACCCGTGACCACTTGCAATCATGACAGCCTGAAATATTTACTAAAATGAATTTTTTTGAGCTCAATGTTACTTTTTCAGTTGTTTTCTAGAATCTACTGTTTATAAATACTCTTGAACCTTAAAAAATCAAATCATATACAAATAAACTGTAAATATTCCTGTATTAATTATAGTTTGAAAACTTATTCTCACAATTGCAGCTTTAATTCCATTAGAATTCTTATCTTACATACCTCGGGGTTTGCAGTTGCTGAGGTTATTAAACAGTTTCAGAGTATGGTAAATAAATTGTGCTTTCTTCAAAAATGCACTCTGCAATCTTTAGAAAGTTACCCTGGTCTCTGTGGATGGAGTAAATAAGACTGTGCTCAAGAAAAAATGGTGTGATATAATATATTCTACTTATATTCTACCCATAGCATGTTTTTATTACAGTAGTTTTGACCAATGTTTAAAAAGAAAAATATTTCTATTTCTTCAAATTTCCCTTCATTACATACAAACATGATAGGCAAATGTAAACTTTATGATATTTTTGCAGGATAATATTTGAAATTACATTGTAAAATATTGCATATATTTATTAACATTCACTGTGAAAGTAGTCGGTTTTCTTACAAATACTTATTGTTAAAATTAGATTTAAAGATAAACATTTAAGTATGTTTTTAGGACATAACTATTACATTTTGGTATGTGAAATTATAAAAAAAGCTTTCATTAAAGAAATACTGCTAAACCAAATACAACAAACTCTTTTATGCAATATGTGTTGAACAGAACAGTTAACTTACTCTTTCTCTAATTTTTAGTAGCAGAAAATTGCAACCAATCTGTGCTGTTTTAATTAGTGCCTATAGAAATATTAGAATAGTATTTCTACACATTTACGTAAATTGTCATTAAAATACAAATCATTTCAGAAGAGCTAATTTAAGCATTTTGGAAAAGAACTATTAACTAACTTTTAACACTAAGTTTAACTTGTTATAATTTAAAAGTAAATATGAAATAAGTACTTGTGAAGGTATTTTCATCAACTAAATATAATAAAGTTCATGTAAAAAGGAATTGTATTTATTTTGTATTTAAACATTTATATCTTGAAATAATTTTGAATTCATAAAATAGTTGTAAATATGACACAGAGAACTTATATGTACACATATGGAATTATGTATCTTTCACTCATTTTCCTCAATTAAACATCTTGCATGATTATAGCATAAATGTCCAAACTATAAAATTGATACTGACAGTAAATATACAACACATTTTATTATCATTTCATTGGTTTACTCACAAATGTCTGTTTCTGACAGGAATTCAATCCTGAATATTAAATTGTCCTGACTCCTTGTCTCTTCCAATTTGTAATAATCTTTCAAGATCTTGACATATATAAAAATTAATGCTCATTATTTAGACAGTTCCCTGATGTTGGTTTGTTTAATTCTATACAACAATTATATTCATACAATATTCAAGGATATAATCATCAAGCTTCATCTTCTGAAAGAAATAACAGGGAATTTATAATGATATGTTAAAACCATCACAGATTTCAATATTATGAACGTTATGAATGTACTTTGATGATAAGGAACCAACTTCTTTCTCTTTAGTGTACCACCAATTTTGGCATCCACCTGAGGTCCTGATTATCATAACTAAAATTGTCATAATCTAGTGATTATTTTCATTTCTCTCATCTTCTTTCAGGTATAAAAATTGGATCATTATGAAAGGAAAACCATTTTCTATTCCCAAAGAATTTACTCGTGTATCACTTACTTGTATCAATATGCAATAATTAGAGTTTTATTTTTTATTATATAATCCAATATTATTTCCAATATTATTTATTGTCAACAATTACAGAAAGCATTATGGCATAAGATGCTTAATATTTAATTTTTTGTGTTGCATAAGGATCAACTTGTGAACATAAAAACATTTTAACAGTTTCACTTTCACACATTTCACTGAAGATAGCAATGTGGATGGTAAAATCAAATTTAACTTTGAGTCTCTGGGAAATATTAATTGTTTCTCCATGTTAACAAAATTTTAAAAGAATAAGAAATGCATTATTTAACTTTAATTTTAAAGTTTGGTTTCATAAAGCAATAATAATTCTAATTGTTTAAGCTGTTTTTTTTTGTTTTTCCTATGAGATAGTATAAGAAAAAAATGTATTTTCAAAACATCTTAAACTGATATTAAATATTCATTTAATTTGTATATCTTGCCTCACAAATGCTATATGTAACACTACATATGAACATATATGTTCATTGCATTCACACATGTATTTATCTTTTTGTATATATTATATGAAGTGTTTATATAGAGAATAATATTTTATATGTATAGTATTTTATAATACATTTAGTATAGATAGAATATGTACTACATATAATTGACACCTTATACTAATATTATAAAAATATATAAGTATAGGGCCGGAGATTTAGCTCAGTGGTTCTGGCGCATGCCTCGCAAGTACAAAGTCCTGAGTTCGATCCTGGTAACCACATACAATGCTGGGCGTGATGATTCACGCCCACCAGCAATCAGTACCACATACCACAGTGCCGCGCATGGTGGCTCATGCCTGTAATTCTAGCACTCAGGAGGCAGAGACAGGAGGATTGCTTAGTTTGAGGCTTCCCTGGGCTACATAGAGAGCTCAGGGCCAGCCTGGACTACAAAGAGAGACCCTGTCTCAAAAAAAAAAAATATATATATATATATGTATGTATGGTTCCTATATATTATATGTAAGCACTATATATAAGCACTATATACATAATTAGAAACATGATAAAGTTATTATCTTGAGAATGAGTTTCACTTAAACATCTCATTGGCTTCAGGATATCAATGGATTAAAATATATATTTCAGTAATATTTTCAATGGTGAATATTAAACAGTTTCTAACATTATATTTCATTTAAGTAGTTTCATCCGTATGTCATATAAATAAGCAAAATATGAGAATATGGAATAACATTTGTACTACCTTATCTGGCAATTTGATTTCATATTTCCAAGATTGAACTCGTCTTTTCTGGGATCCAACATTTCATTTTCACTCAGATAGGTCAGATATTCATTATACAAAGACAGAGAAGACACAGAGCTTACATACAGGTGTCAGAAATGGACTTTGAAGCCTTAGCATATTATATCAGGAATAAGTGCTGTGGTGAACAGGTATTGGAGTAGATGAAAGGACAAAGCTCAGTCAATGAGGCAAAATAAGCAGAAAGACAATATGAAATGCAGCAGGATAGCTATAGGATGGAGAAGGCAGAGATGAAGAGGAACAAAGATTATCAGTAAGATTTCAAAGAAAAAAGAATGTTGGGCTCTTTTGACATAGTAAAGACATATGCAACATTGTTTTCAGGTAGAACAAAAGAGAGGCATACAAAAGCTTGGAGGACACTCAAAAGGCTGGGGGAGGCACTTTCTAGAGGGCTTTGCAGTGCACAGGGGCACTAAATCATAGTCAGCCAACATCATTTTGGGATGACATCTTTCTACGTGTTTAAATTTGTTACCTATGAGCTATGAGGCCTTAGAGAAGTCAGTAGACTTCTTTTCAAGTGTAAATTTTTTCAGTGAATAGCAATGAACCATTTCTACCTTCCTTGATTTTTCTAATAGTAGGTAGATATAGCAGATAGATACACTGGGAAAGTATCAGAGACCATTTTAAATGCTGTGTGTAGTATTTATTAATACTATAAGTATTTTGTTTGTCTCTGTCATTTGGAAGTTGTGCTAGCTGAAAACATCTTCCTTTCCCCAAATATGTGGTTTTTGTAGAGGAAGTCAAGCAGTTGTATCCTTCCAAGGATTTCCCTATTATCTCATCCACAGTGAGAATGTCACATTGGTATACGGTGTAAAGGAGCACACCATTTTGAAGAGTTAAGGACACTGGCTTTGAAATAGAGCCAAGCAGGTAAGAAGGAAGTGGAGTAATTCATGATTCCATGTACTGCATGTGAAAAATGCCTTCCATACAAACACAAGAAAACACAATTCAACCATTTCAATCAGTGACATAACATGACGACATTGTCTTTTGAGGAAGCTCTCTCCACCTCTAAATTAGTGAAAAGACTTTGTAAATACCAGGAAATATATACTTTTTCTGAGGAATAGGGAAAAGTTAGTAATAAGCAGTAGGCAAAGAGGAAAATGTAAATGATTTCAAGAAAAAGATTTTTTGACAGTTTCTAAAAGGAAAATTAGGAAAAAATGCCCTGTGAAAATTATTTCTAAGACTTGCTGATACTGAAGTTCATGGCAAAAATATACCTGAATGTATTAAATATTTTTACTTTTACAGAAAAATTTACATGATATTTTAAATTTTAATATGTTAGAAAAGTCGTCAGTTCATAGTACATAGTTATTTGAATGTATTTGTACATAATTAAAAATGACTAAGGGACTATTTCACATATCTTAACTATAGTTCATAAATTTATACCTTTTTAAAGATAAAAATAATAAACTGTTTAAATTAATTTTATGTAAAATGCCTTAGAAATTGCCCTAGCATTAGCAAAAATAAAAATGACTATACAAGCGAAGTCTTATTGAGATAAAAACATTTTTCAATTTGATTAATAGTGAAACAAGTTTTGTCTTATCCTAGTTTCAAATAAAAGAATGTAGATTATTCCCTCCTTCAGAAAGGGAAAATAATTTATGAAAAGTAAGCATTCGAAATTCTGGTTTCTGGTAAATATAACTAGGGAACATGTTGACTTGTGAGATTCTGAATATGAATGTGTATAAAAAGCAACTTTAGTTGAATTATTTGAGACAGTTTTCATGTATCTTAAATGGCTATGATAATTTCATTTTGATCTGACTTTCTCTAGAACATACTGACTTTCCACTGTTTGAGATAATAATCCAGACATCCGGGTATACATTGAAGGTGGACTCAGTTGCAAACAGTTTCGGACAGAAGTGATGGAATCAGCCAGCGAGTTTAGGCTTCCGTGTCACATGCTTCTGAATTACAGTCAGAAACAGGTGTGGTATGTGATGAGCCCAAGTCCCAGACACATTGAGATTCATGTTCAGTGTCATGTAATTATTTCTTTTTTACCCCATTGGTCTTTAATACAATATATTTTCTTCTCAATACTAATGATATTTTATGACTGATTAATCATAAGTAACTCATATTGACAAATGTGATTGTAGATGTTTAAGTTCATATTTAGATACATTCTGATACTTTTAATGACAGCTTTAATGTTTATACAAATGAACAGACAACACTATTTTGACATGAGTGCTGCACTCACAATCATTCAAGTAAGTTTAAACTTACTAGGACAGAAGGAAAAAATCACAGATGGCAGGTATTTTGAATGCTACTTCTAATTGCCTTGCTGCTATTTTTTTAAAAAAAATTCACTTTTAAATAGACCATATGTTATCAAAAGAAAATAAAAACAATATATTAATAATAGGGTAATTTGTGTATAGGAGTTCAGATAACAATCCTTTTCCATTTTATCTGCCTATACATTTCATTCTTAGCAAGCACTCAAAGAAATTTTATTAACTTCTCTCCTGCCATGCTATGTTTTAAATTAATCTGTTGAAGTAAAGAGTACAATTTTAAATTACAGGGATCTAATGCTGTAAGAAATTAGTCATTTTCCTACCACTTTCAGCCATCATATGAAAGCCCTTGATTTCTAAGTATCATTAATTAGCATTTTAATGTCATTAAACTATTGTAAAATACTTTACATATTTTGGAGGAATATAAATCATATAAAAGTTATCCTTTGGAGAGCATTAGTAAAATGTAAATGTATGAAAGGATTTATAATTGCCTTTATAGCATATTCTAGCATTTTCTGCATTAATTAATTAGGAAGATAACAGTTTCAACTAATTATTCCCTGTGTAGTAACTTGCAAATACTATAAAAATACTGCTTATGTGAAGAGAGCAGGACAACTTATCTTGTACGATTCTAGGAAAACAAACCAAACAAAAAAACAACAAATGGCCTCACAGGGGCTCCTAGTATCTTCTTACTCACTTATTTATAAAAAGAACTTTGTTTAACTTTCTTAGTAAACACTAGTTCTCTTAATAAATCCTTTGAAAAATATCCTGGGAGCTTCTATGCATGGTTATGTTATCATAAAAAGGTTACCAGAAACAACTCCCTGGGCTTCTGGAAAGTCCTCAGTGTACACATGAAGTTTGTTTGAAATGCAGTGTGGCCCTTTACTGTGGATGTATCCAAGACCAATCAGGCTAAATGAATCAAGAAGAACTGGAGATACAATTTTCATGTGTAAGAATAAATGTCACCAAATGATTGTATTTTCACTTGTTTAGATGTGGTCCTAATTATTATTTTGTTTCATGTGTCCTCAAACTTTATAAATAGCTTTAACTTTGCAAATAGCTTTAACAACAACATAACATCAAACTCTCACTAAAATATTGAGAACAATTTCTATTTAAATATGTACAAAACCAGGCCAGAGATTTAGCTGTGGTTCCAGTGCCTGCCTAGCAAGAGCAAGGTCCCTGGTTCCATCCCAGGTAACCACACACAATAACACCAGTTGTGGTGACTCACGCCCACCAGCCATCAGTACCACATACTATAGTGCTGGGCTTGGTGGCTCAAGCCTGTAATCCTAGCACTTGGGAGGCAGAGGCAGGAGGATTGCTGAGTTTGAGGCTTGCCTTGGCTCCACAGTGAGCTCAGGGCCAGCCTGAACTGCAAAGCAAGACCCTGACTCTAAATCAATCAATAATAATAAACCCTACAAAACCTATATATAAGGCATATCCAGTGGTAACGTAGAATGGTAAATTGTTTAGCTTTTTAGGTTTTAACTAAGGAGCTAATTTATAAGAATATTATGACTATTAAAAACATTTTATACATAATTTGTGATAAAATTGTATATTTCTCATTTCAATTATTTTGGTTGTTTTTGTTGGCACTAGAAAACAAACCAAGGTCCTTCACACTGAGTTATGCCTTAACTTTTTAAATTTAACTTAATTTTTATTTTAGAACGGCTAAGTCACTTAGTTGCTCAGGTGAGAACTAAACTTGTGTTCATCCTGCTTCAGCCTCCCAGAGTTTTGGGGTTACACTCACGAACCACTCTTGTCTTCTAAATTCCATACCTAACTTACAAACATATTTATTAAAGTTTTTTATCAAATCCCTTTGACTAATTTTCAAGTTGTTTGCACAAATAATAATTATATTACAAAAGTTTATTATGTACTTACTAGATCTTCAATATAAGAAATTTAATATCCCTCATATTGGAAGAAAACAAATATACATATGTTTCTTAATTTTTAAAGTTATAGTAATTACTCAAGGAAAAAATCTTATTTATATTTTATTTAGACACAAAGTAAAGTAAAATGATTATTGCAAGCACATTGATATGGAGAAAAATTATAATTAAATATACTAAAGCACATGACAGTAGATTTCAGGAGAAGAAATAAAGTGCAGCTAAATGATTATTATTCTTTTCTATATCTGTCCTGACCAAACATGAAAACTGCAACTTTATTTAATGTGTAATAAATAATGTTGTATATGCAAGATTTTTAGAGATCATCTAGGTTCCACTCCAAATTTATGACTGACTATAACATATAGCTTTTTTCCATTATATATTATTTCTATGTAAGTTTTGTTATGCAGTGTGTTCCTTATTTTAAAAAACAAAGGTGAAATATAAAGATTAAATATATATTGCAGGCCAAATTCCACAATAAACTCATGAAACAAGAGTTAATAAGGAGATAATGAGATAAAAGCTGACTTTTATCCTATATAAAACCTGTTGGAGAATAAGAAACAAAGTCAACCAATATATTCCAAATAATGGTACCATGACTTATAAGTCAATAAATATTTGTTATATATCCACTCATTTCAAGATACTGTAGAAAGAGTAGGTAAGAAGAATAAGGAAAAAAAAAACAAATGTTCTCTCATGAAATTTAACTTTTTGGCAGAGTGATGCATGCTGATGCACATGTAATCAAAGGGTTACAAAACTTTTTTGACATACAATTTTTTTGAACTGGAGCAATGCACTCATATTGTTGTAGATCATGGTATGCAGACAGACTTGTGGCCAAACATGCTGGAAACACAAAATAGACCAGGTGGACATTACAAAATAAAACTGAATCATAAAAAGAGAATGAAAAAGGAACATTTTTAAAACATATTGACTAGTGCCTCAGTAATACATGAATTATTTGTGAGCAACAGGTGACAGAGGTATTAAAGTTTGACTTTCTAATGCACCGAGTTTTCTAATTAGTTACATCAAATTATTATTTCATCCACTACAATGAAGATAAAGCTGTCCTTTATATGTGAAGTTTTCAAATTTTAGTCATTATGTCAACCATGAAATGGAAGTAGAATGACCATGATATAAATGACTTCTAATTTTTCATTTTATGTACTATGCCTGAAAAATCAGGTAAGGAGGAAATCATAAATGTAACTTCCTTCAGAAAAGTGTTAATTAGTAAAATGAAAGAGGGCTTTCAGGAAATGCAGTGGAGTTTTCCTTAGCAGAGTCAAAATTTAATACCAGAATAGCCTATCGCTTCCAATAAATAAAAGTGTGAGATTTAATGAACTAAAGAGAATGCATCACTCATATTAAACTATTATATGAAGCTCTTGAATTATTTTAATAATAATTTGTATCAAAGTTGTCTGACTCTTAATTAGATATCTTCTGGAAAATATATATTTTACACTTTTATGATTATTTAATCTCTAGAAATGTTATTACATGTCAGTACATGTGTAGGAATAGATGAGATGTCCCAAAAGTTCAGGTCCACATATGTGAACACATACATTATTCTGGATAACATCATTAGAGAAGGAACAATGGATATTGAGATTCACAAGTGTTCCACATTGCTCAATATTTTGAAAAACACATTGAACTTTATGTCAAATAGGATGTCGTTAAACATGAAAACTTGAAAGACAAAAATAAGATTCATACATTTAAAAAGTTCACACTGACAGTGATATACTGAGTGTATTTTAGGTCAAATATAGTTTTAAACTTATGTTTGAGCTTACTAACCAATGATAATGTAAAAATACTTATTAAATTCATTTAATATTTATTTTAAAAACATGAAATGTACTGCATTAATTCACTTTGTAAATATATTTAAGTGATCTTTGTTTATAATTGCTTATATTGTGAATTTTTTAAATAGTAGAAATAAGATAGTATAGACAAATTAAAATATTACATTATTAATTTTATATGGAAAAGGCAGGAAACAAAAATAATTATGGTGGGTGTAATGAATGTGGAAGAGTAAAAAGCTAAAAATGGGAATAGGTAGAAGGTGCTAATGAGGAAGAAGTCAGAAATAAAGTGTGAAGGGCCGGAGATTTAGGTCAATGGTTCTGGGTGCCTGCTTAGCAAGCACAAAATCTTGAGTTCGATCCCCGTAACCACATACAACAATGCTGGGTGTGGTGACTCACGTCCACCTGCGATCAGTATCACATACCACAGTGCTGTGCATGTTGGCTCATGCATGTAATCCCAGAACTCATGAGGCAGAGACAGGAGGACTGGTAAAATCAAGGCTTGCCAGGGCTACATGGTGAGCTCAGGGCCAGCCTAAACTACAAAGTGAGACCCTGTCTCAAAAAGAAAAGTAAGAAAAGGTGAGTTTGTGATTTTGTAGCATGAGGTACAATGAGGTAGCAATGGAGATAGCAAGAAACCAGATTGGCTACAAGACAGGTGGTAATTTAAGCTGGCAGGACGAGTTTATAGTAGGACAAAGGTCTACACAAAAAAGCACTTAATTTTTTTCCCTAGAATTTTGTTACTATTATTGTTTCACTCCGTGTTTTTTACATTGAATTATTTTTTTTCCAACTACTTTGTGGTAAAAATGTTTTGTTATGGATGGATTTTTTTATGAATGGATTTACCTTCAAAATTATTCGTTTTTATATCGAGATAAATTATTTATATGTACAGTGAATAAAAATTCTGATCATTTGAGTACAAAATTCAGAATACATGATGAATTTGTGATAAAAGTTTGATGACTATTTATATAAAAATGACTTTTATTGCTAGACACTCAGATAATTCCAAATTTTAATATAAGAATAAGAACCATGAAGAGGAAATTTAGAGTATTAAGTGGAAAGATAGCAGAAAAATCTAGAGAATGGTTAACTGGACAAAAGTAAAGTAAAACTTTTAAAATTAAAACTAGTAATAGAAATTTAATGCAATTTCTTTAATTATTTGAAATATTATATATATATATATATTATATATATAAAGTATATATAATATAGGTAGACAGTTGTCAGATGTAGACAGGTGTAAAATATTAATGGGAAGAAGTTAGAAATTACACAGCACAGTAGGAATAGACCTAAGGAGAGGGGAAATGAAACTCTAAATACAGAAATGTCTTAATTCTTTTCTGTTATAGACAGCTGACAAAAAGCATACCTGGAATATATAAGGTCCATACTAGCACATTTAAAATCAATGCTATGTTCACATATCGTACATATCTAGTTTAATTTAGTAGCAGGGAGAAATTATAAGAAAAAATATTGCTCCGAAGTCCACTTAATTTCATCAGTTTGTTGACATTTGTAAATTAATAGTAGAATGATAACATGAGAAAATTTAGGAAAACATATACAGTAGATTTTTGAGATTTTAAACCTTTACCTCCAAATTTTTCCAGGACAAATAGACTTTTTATTAGTACTGAGTTATTTAAATATGATTTATAGTCATGCAATTCAAGTATAACATGTTATAGTACCATTGATTTAAAAAATTTGATTGAAAATTAAAAACAAATGAATTTAAAATGTTTTCCAATAAATAGAATAATCTTTTTCTTAAAGTGAAATATAATTTTTATTATTTATTTATTTTTTTTTTTGGAGACAGGGTCTCACTTTTTAGTTCAGGCTGGCCCTGAGTTCACTATGTAGCCCGGGCAAACCTGGAACTCAGCAATCCTCCTGTCTCTGCCTCCCAAATGCTGGAATTACAGGCATGAGTCACCACGCCCTGCACTGTGGTGTATGGTATTGATTGCTGGTGGGCGTGGGTCACCACGCCCAACATTCTATGTGGTTACTGGGATCAAACTCAGGGCCTTGTGCTTGTGAGGCAGGCGCTGGAACCACTGAGCTAAATCTCTGGCCCATAATTTTTTATTTTTTATGTCAAGTTAACATTAAATATCATGAGTGGAATAATATTTCAACTCCATTTTAATTAGTGAATGTATTAGTTTAAAATTAATATTGAAAGTTTTTACACTTATAAAATATTCTCTTGAGGAAAGGAACAAATTACCATAAAAAGTTACAAAAATGTAGACATTTGAACACTCTTTACATAATAAGAAGTTAAATTAATATTTATTAGAGAGCATATTCTTAGATTTTAGTTACATCTGTGAAAGTCATCACTACATGAGAAAAATTAGAGCAAAGTGGTGACAATTAGTATGCTATGCAACAACTAAGTGTATCCAACAATTGTACAGATGCTAAGCAGTGATTTATTCAGACACAGGTTCAGTTTTACTGTAACAAAGGAAACGTCTTCTCTTATGTTCTTACATGCATCTTGTGTATTGAACATGGTTTTCTAAGAGGCATTAAATATACTAAGAATATTGTTTTCCTAAAAGTGTGATCCATATCTTCTGCTTTTTAGTATGAAATATATATATATATATATATATATGATCATCTATAGAAAAATTAAGAATTGTGAGTTGACCAAGCTTTCCAACAGCAATTGTAAGAGATAATGGAACTGATGTAGAACTTCTAAATCATTTATAAGGGGAGATAAGATTTCAAATTTTATTTCCTACTTTTATATGGTTAAAATAAATATGTTTGCATACAGTCAATAATTTTTGTTGCTGTATGAATCAGTTACTGTACAGGAAAGCATAATCGATATTTTTAGCCTGAACCTTAATAACTTCCTCTGGTACAAAATAAAATGCTGTTGTCCATCTGCTCCCTCTGGAATTATCATTGGAATGTTAAATAGTTAACATTCCTTTCACTGAGGCAATCATTTTCTGCATTAATCTGGCTCTTTTTTAATTTCCTTTTTTTTTTTTGGTCTGTTTTTAATCAGAATTTGTTAAAGTTGGTGATTGTCCCAGAGATTACTGGAAGACAAGTGAGAATTCAGCTTGTGATATTTGTGCTGTAAGTACTTGCAGGATGCTGTATTTATAATCATTATAGCAACAGAAATAGTAAATAAGAACTATACTTAAATATTGAGATGTATTGCTAAATTTTGAGTGAAATAGGTCGGGACAATAAATGTAAACATTCTAACAGTGATACAGCAAATCTAAGTCAATTATTGTACCTTGCAGATGCAGCACCTGTGATTCTACCTTTCAAGAGAAGATTAAGAGAAAAAAATAATTGATTTAGGGTAGGTACAATGAGCAGTGATTATATTAGGATTCTTCTGACCTATGGATTGTTCTGATTATGTTCATACATAAAGCTACTATCTACTGTATCAGAATGTAACAAAACTGAACAAGCTATGCTATTGCAGCAAAGTCATTCTAAAACAATTGGCCTCTATATCTCCTGGCAGGGGGCTGAGCCTGCCTCAAGAACAGGTAGACCAGCTGTCTAGTCTGTCTCTATCTTGGAAGCTCTTTCATTTTTTTTTTTTGTTTGTTTGTTTGTTTTTTGAGACAGGGTCTTGTTTTGTAGTTCAGGCTGGCCCTCAGCTCATTATGGAGCCCAGGCAAACCTGGAACTCAGCAATCCTCCTGCCTCTGCCTCCAGAGTACTGGGATTACAGGCATTAGCCACCACGCCCTGCACTGTGGTATGTGGTATTGATGCCTGGTGGGCCTGAGTCACCACGCCCAGCATTCTATGTGGTGACTGGGGACCATACTCAGTACCTTGCGCTTGTGATGCAGGGGCCAGAACCACTGAGCTAAATCTCTGGCCTAGCTCTTTCATTTTTACAGTCATGGTACAAGTTATATGTTTTGTGAAATTAACCTGAAGTTAAATGTTATTTTTACTTTCATTCTAAGTTCCAGTATAGCCAGGTGATACTCTATAGAGATTGCCCTGTGCCCTTACTTATCCTTAAATATGCAAAATGAGTGGATGTTGTTAAAAACCATATCACTTTTAGCCACAGGTACTTAGGAAACTCAATAAATATTAGTATATTCTGATCATCATTAAATTTTTTTTTAGTTTTTGTAGTAGTTAGAAAATTAACACCTAAACAGTAAGAGTTTATATGTAATTTATAGTACAAATTTCTATTCACTTATTTTTTAATGTGTATGTTGTATATCTGAGAGATTTATTTGGTTACTATTTGTTAGTATTGTTTAATGTGGCTTCCACACATAATTCTTAACTAATTTTTGTGTAAGAGCATATATAAGTGTCATATTTCATACAAGTAAAATGTTTTTAGTATTTTGAATTATTTTATTATGTGTTATCTCAGAATTTTTAGTTAATAGTTATAGCCTAAGAAATAATAGAAATTTAACCTACTATCTTCCCGTATTACAGCCCCCATTTTTTCCAGTCTTACTCTACAGTATCTATAGAGAGCAGTAACTGTTAATGATCATGGTGGGCACATTTATCATTTGTCCAGATTATAAGGAGAGATATTGATTAAACAGTGTGATTCTATTTCTTTCTAACTTATTATTTTATATAGTAATATGTATGTAATTTTGCTTAGTGTGTTTTCAACAACTGTTGATATGTCTTTTATTAAAATGATTGCTGATTACTGAAAGGAATTTGGCATCGATTGCTCTTTCTATGGACAGATAAAAGTTTTGCTGCACAAACCATCGTAATATAATTCATCTCATATGGATGTGACCAGCTAAAGTAGTATATCTTTAATGGCTACTGTCTATTGAGAGCTTTTTCCTTACCCTTTTCCCTATAGCACGCTCCTGACAAGCACAGACGCTATTAAACACAGCTTTAATGTACATGATCTGTGTAGTTAATCATTTAGCTGGAAACTGATATAACCTACACAAATGCAGACTTATTATTATAGTATATGATGAGCACATTTTTTAGCAGCAGTCAAAATAATTTACACCCTTAATTGGTGCACTGAGCATTTCTACTCTTAAAACCAAGGTCTAGGATTCTCCAGATCCCTTTCATCTCTCCCTCCCTCCCTCCCTCTCTCTCTCTTTTTCTCTTTCTCTCTCTCTCCTAAAATGTATATTTATATATATATATGAAAAATATAGCATTATATTACATTTATATCAAATATATGAGATTAATCCGATGAATTATAATATTAATCACATTATGATGTGGGTTTTCTGGGCTTCACTTAAATTGTCAGCCCAAAGTCTATTGTTAATGCCTGTTTTCCATCTCATATTCATTGATACCATGGTGGTAGCTCAGAATTTGTTGCTTTTTTTTTTTTTTTTGAAACAGGGTCTCACTTTGTAGTTCAGTCTGGCCCTGAGCTCACAGTGTAGCCCAGGCAAGCCTCCAACTCAGCAATTCCCCTCCCTCTGCCTCCCGAGTGCTGGGATGACATGCATGAGCCACCATGCTGGGCATTGTGGTATGTGGTACTGATTGCTGGTGCTCATGAGTCACCACAACCAGTATTGTTGTATGTGGTTACTGGGGATCGAACCAGGGACCTTATGCTTGTAAGCTGGTGCCGGAACCACTGAGCTAAATCTCTGCCCCAAGGTAGCTCAGAATTTGTCATGAAGAAAAAAATTTAGACAATAGAATTTGGCTGCTGCTACAAACTCAAATTACTCTCCATCAATAAAACAACTAGTTTTTAAACATTTATTAACATAACACCCGATATATTTATTATACTAACTCTCCATTCAAGAATTGAATAATAGTTCTCTTTTTAAATATCTTTCCCTTCAATTAAAAGTAAGCATACAATAACTATGCTGCACTTCTTTCTTAAGACACTGTATCATCAGTTAAGAAAATCCAATCACAGAGTCCCAGTTTCCCTGTGAGTCAATTTCCTTCCTCATAAAACTTTTGGCTCAGTATAAGTTGCTGACAAGTATCGTATGCTGTCAAAGAAACTCTTCTTTATTTCATTGATAGATTTTCTTATGTAGAGCAAAACAATATTCTTTTTCTCTTTTTCCCTTTCATTTTCTTTCTGTCTTTTTCTTTATCTCTTTCTCTTTCTTTCTTTCTTTCTTTCTTTCTTTCTTTCTTTCTTTCTTTCTTTCTTTCTTTCTTTCTTTCTTTCTTTCTTTTTTCTCACTCTTTCTATACCTGTATTTGAATTATCTTGCCTCTTCTTTTTCCCATTCCCCTCCCCTCCTTTCAGTTCACCTTCCTCTCCTGTTCACAATGCTTTGTTTCCTTTTTTCTCATGATCCCCCATGTTCAAGAAATATCTAGCGCACACGTTGAAGTCATATTACAATTTTACTCAACACAAGCCTTTCAACTGCCTACAAAGAATTATTTCTTAAAGTACTTGCATCCTTTAGACTTCATTTATTACTTATTTTTCCTAGGTTTACCTTCTGTCTGTCATTGTGAATCTATCCATGCAACGAAACCAAGCATGCTTCAACTTTGTACATTTTTGCAAGTCACAATATAATTTTGAGTCACCATACAACTGAAGTTGTTTTCTTTTTCTTGCAGCTCAAACTTAAAAGTCCTTTGACAGTGAAGTCTCACCTTACCCATGACTCTTAAAAAGTGATTATCAAGTGTACACAGTGGCACAGACACACACACCTACACATGCACACACACAGTAAACCAAAACAAGTACTACAAACTATTATCCCTTACATCGATTGGTATTCCTGGTCTGTAGTTCTTCATGGGAACTAACATGCTTTATGCTTACTTTTTTTAAACTTTTTTGTTTGTATTTCAGTTCACTACAGTTGAAGGCATAAAGAGAAGGACTTTTTTCTTTATAACCAGTCAATGAATAAGCTACTGAATACCACAACTGTATATTGAATACAATTAAAAGAATCTAAACAAACAGAAATATTAAGAAGAATATTTGCAACTTGAGAACAGTAGATATCACAGGAGAAGCATGCTTTTTGAAAAAAAGTAAGTTTTAACAAATTTTAAAACTTCTTAATGAATTAGAATTGTATTGCTCTGTGAAAAGTAAATTTGAGTCAAAATATGAAATTTTTATATATTTTTTTGGAATAAATTTTAAAAGCAAAGCAATGGTGTGCCAGGCATGGTGGCTCACGCCTGTAATCCCAGCACTCGGAAGGCAAAGGTAGGAGGATTGCTGAGTTCAAGGCTTGCCTGGGCTCCATAGTGAGCTCAGAGCCAGCCTGAACTACAAAGCAAGACCCTGTCTCGAAAAAAAAAAAAAAAAAGCAAAGCAATGGCAAATTACAAAATAAAAATTACATGTAGTCTTATTACCTAGAAATTGTCAGTATTTTTGTACCTGTCTTTGTGTAGAAGCAGGCTGCCCACTTCCCACATATATTAATATTTACCAGTTGTTAATTATTTCATATTACTATAATATAAATGTGTGGGTCATGAATTTAATCAAAACTATCCTATAATTTTAAAGCTTGTCAAAATCACTTATTTACAAAGTTTTAAAATCATGTATTTACAAAGTAACTTCTTTAGTATTTCTCACAGTGACATTTTAGAACAATAGGAATATTTGTCATTGTCAGAACTCGTTTTTGATGAGGGGTCACTTCATCACTCCCTTTTCAGTAGCCAAATTTCCAAACTCAGAAAAGTCATAATTATAATTCAGTTTAGCTGCAGTTCAATATTGTTTAGGGTCACATTATTTCTTTATTAAGTGTTTACATTTTTTTATTGATACTACATCATTGTTTTTTTTTCTTTTGTCAGAAGTAGACAATGAGCTAAGTTTTATTGTCATATATATATATATATATATATATATATATATATATATATATATATATTTTGGCAAGGACGATTAATTAGGAAAAAAGTCTAACAACAAAACACAGTACTAATCATTGTAGTCAATTAATCCATGTAAATTAACTAGCCAAGACTACCTGACATGTGCGGGTTTGTTCTTGATCCTGGTGAGCAGGAAAGACTCAGAGTAGGAAGAAAAAGCAATTTTGGTCACGAGGTAAAACACAGCGCTTTTTCCCCTTCAGATGGTTCAGGTTTCGCAGCCGCACAGCTCGCGGCCACACACAGGAGCCCAGGTCTGAACGTGAGGGCGCTGCAGAGGCCGCACCAGGGCCGAGCGGCCCTGGAGGAGGCGCTTCCTTGGGACCTACTTACTCATGTCCAGGAGATTCCAGTGCGAACAAGACCCACGCCAGCAGTTCACCAGCTACCGGCAGGAAAGTAAGTGCGCGAACAGTACCAGCGTAGCAGCAAAATACGGTCAGTCCTTCCGCGCATTCGGAGGCAGCTCATCGGCCGCTTTGTGCAGGAAGAATGACTCTGGCCAATGACCCCGGCCTGGCCAGCGCCAGACTTCAAACTAATTGAGACCTCGTACTGAACCCAGCAAACACTGCTGACTTCAAAATAAATGAATTGAATTCATCTGCCACAGAAATTACTGGTATAGACATAAATAATATAGGAAATAAACTACAAAACTAAGTACCAGTGACAAAATCATTGCTGCGTGTGGTGTGAGGACAGCTGATGTTACAATACAGGCATTTTACAGTCTCAGTCTCTCTCCTGCCGTGGAGGTCAAGCCAGCCACCGCAGACACGAGCTTCCTCTTTCCGTTTCTCTTCCCTTCTCATCTGACTGAGCCGTAGCCGCCAGGCTGCAGTTTTTCTGTGACCCGGAGGAACCGCGAAGGGTCTGGGCGCCCCGGGCCTGAGCTTTGTGTCGCCGTCCTCGGTACTCTCCTCCCCCCACGGACGAGTCCACCGACCGCGAAGAAAACACCGCTGGGCCCGGGCCGTGTGCGGCGCGGCCCAGGCGTCGTCCCCGTCCTGGTCCTCGCGCGAAGGGCCCAGGGGCAGGGCGCGGCGGGCAGGAGCGGGCGCACGGGGGCGCACCGCGGCTGCTCTCCTGGGGGAGCGCGGCCCGGCAGCCGCCCTCCGGCCTCCTGGCTAGGCGCGGGCGCTGGGGGGACGGAGGCAGCAGGCCGCTGACAATTTTAGGGCTGCCGATCTCGCTCTTCCCCAGGTCGCCTTTGCCGCGCCGGGACTGCTCGCGGTCAGAGTCTAAGTCCTCCAGCCGCTGAGTCAGGGCGAGTTTCTGCTGGACCGCCATTCGCAGCCAAGTGTTCGGAGTCTTCTTCTCGTCCCCTGCGGCTGCCAGCTGTCTCTGCGTTTCACCCAGCTGGGTGACATACTCGGCACATCTTGTGGCGAACGCCGCCCTCCGGGAGGAGAAGGCGGCAGCGTCTTCCCTCAAAGCCTTCAGCTCGTTCCGAGGCTGGGTCATCGTCCCGGGCACCATGGCCTTCCCATTCTCGGATTTGTTCTTCAGGTTCGCGGCGGCCGCCGTGAGCACCGCCCGCAGCGTGGCATCTGCTCCCGCTTGGGGCTCAGCAGCGACTCGGGCTTGAGCACCTCCTCCATCAGGGCCTCCTTGTCCTTGTCCTTGTCCACCACGGGTCCACCATGGTCTCCTGGCCCGCTGCCGGGACGGCTGCCCCGACCGCTCCACCGCTTTCTGCAGGTGCTTGATTTGGTCCCGGATGAGGGCATTAAGGTTGTAGATGTCCGTCGGCTCTTTGCGGATGTCACTCGTGTCCAACACCGGAGAAGACGGCGGGGCAGATGGCGGGCGTGTTCGTTGGACTCGGTTCTTTGCTGGCCTCTGTGTTTTCTTTCGAAACCGGCTCCGACGAGGGCCCCGGGGTCGTCCGGCCCCTTCAGGCTGCCGCTGCGGGTGACCCCGCTCTGTCTGACCAGCATCGCCCTGTCCGGCGTCTCCTTGTTGCAGAGACCCGCGTGGTGGGACAGCGGCGCCAGCTCCTCGCTGAAGGTCACCGGCTCGTCCTGGGCCGCGTTGAGCGCGCTGGCGTTCTGGCTGGCGATGCTGCTCACGCTACACCACTGTTGTTGTTTTTTTTTTTTTTTTTTTTTTTTTTTTTTTT
>PVIC010000543.1:30947-117630 GCA_004025085.1 Thryonomys swinderianus | reverse complement strand
CTACTTCTAAGGAGGATGTAGGCAAGCCTAAAAATTAAAGAAACTAGTACTGAAATGGAATTATGTACCTTCTGGAGTGGTAACTTTGTCAATAAAGCCTGGGTATTTTTTTTAACATTTCAACAAGATGAGTCAAAATTACTTTAGACTGAATGGGTGTTTTAGGAGTTGAAAAGGCTTATGGCTATGTTTCATGCTTTTTTGGGGCACAGGATTCTTGCATGATCTAGAATTAGAAACCAAGGTTACATTTTTACTATCTTCAGGGATTTCTGCCAGCTTTATTGCTCCACAGGCTTTGTTGAGATGATTCGGTGCATGTGTACACTAACAATTCAAGCGTGTGTCTCACATAGTAAAGAGATATTCTTGAAATTGACAGCAATTAGAGATATTTGGAAAATAACAAAAGGAGGGCCAGAGATTTAGCTCAGTAGATCTGGCACCTACCAATCAAGTGCAAGTTCCCTAAGTCAATCCCCCCAGTAACTACATACAACAGTACTGGGGCATGGTGACTTACACCCACCAGCAATCAGTACCACACACCACAGTGCCAGATGTGGTGGTTCATGCCTGTAATCCCAGCACTCGGGTGGCAAAGATAGGAGAATTGCTGTGAGTTCGAAGTTTGCCTGGGGTACATAGTAAGCTCAGGGTCAGCTTGAACCATAAAGTGAGGCCCTGTCAAAGAAAAGAAAAGAAAAGAAAAAAAGGAAAGGAAAAGAAAAGAAAAGAAAAAGGAAACGAAAGGAAAAGAACAAAAGGAAAAACATCCAAAACTTGGGTTTGGATAAATGCAATGTTTTATATTTTATGCACTATGTCCATTTTTGTGTAACTCTCCTGGATTAAAATAATTAGCTGTGATTGTACATGTGTTGGTAGCAATTATACAAGTGTCATTTCACTGTATCCCAGTAATGTGCACTTGACAGTATGTACACCAGTTTTTGCAGATTATTGCTCATGTAGCAAGGCCATCTGTTCTCAAATTTAAAAAATACTAAAAGGAAAAAATGGTCATATTATGGGCCAGAGATTTAGCTCAGTGGTTCTACCACCTGCCTCAGAGCCTCAAGGTCCCAAGTTCAATCCCTGATATCCACCAAGGAAAGTCATATTATTGTCACAAAAAATACTATAAAATGAAAAAAAGAATAAAAATTTAGAAGTGATAACATGAAATGAACATAAATGACAAAATCAATAATTCTATTAGAGAAAGTATATTATTATTAAACAAGAATCTTTATTCTTATTAAATTCTAATTTCAATAAACATGATCCCAACTCTGTTAAAAAAAATACACAGTGGTTGAGTATCAATAAACACAAAAGTGGCTGCAAAACACAGTTTGACTCTTCCATTTTTCTCAAGAAAATGGACTTCATTTAGGAGGAAAGTCATACTGAGCCTGTAAATGACAACAGCACTCATGTTCTTTAAATTAGTAGTTTCTAGAGGCTGGAGATTTAGCTCAAGTGGTACCGCACCAACCTTGGATATGCAAGGGCCTGTGTTAGAACCCCAGTACCGCTAAATAAATAAATAAGTAAATAAATAAATCAGTAGTTTCTATATCTGATAATAGATGGAGCTGGCTAACAATACAATTATACGACACATGGGAGAATTTGTTCACTTTACTTTTTCAATATGTATTTAACTTTTAAAAAGCTCTAATTTGTTGCTGTTCTAGGGATACAATCAATACTGAGACATGGATGAACCATGCTTGAGATTTTTCTAGAGAAAGAACTACGGAGTTTACCAATGCCCTGGGCAGGGGTACAAAATGAGTGCTTCCCCATTTTAGAGAAGGTTGAGATTGCACTGGCTTGGTGTGAGACCAGAGTCACACAGGCAGAAACTCCATACTATTCCTCATCCGGCACATGTGGTGCTTTCTACTCCGTCCTCTTTATCTCTCCCCTTCCTGTTTTTTCTCTCTTTGTTAAGTATTGGCCACAACATACCAAATTCATTTAGAAATTACATGAATGGGCCAGAGATTTAGCACAGTGGCTCCAGCACCTGCCTCGCAAACGCAAGGCCCTGAGTTCGATCCTGGTAACCACATACAATGCTGGGCGTGGAGACTCACGCCCACCAGTAATCAATACCACATACCACGGTGCCGGGCGTGGTGGCTCACGCCTGTCATCCCAGCACTCGGGAGGCAGAGACAGGAGGATTGCTGAATTCGAGGCTTACCTGGGCTACATAGTGAGCTCAGGGCCAGCTTGAACTACAAAGCGAGATCCTGTCTCAAAAAAAAAAAGAAATTACATGAGTACAGATCACAGTCAAAAATCCTCAGAGCATTATGCCCTGAATATAAGTGGCTGAGGGAGTTTAGAGGAAAAACAGAAACAGAAACAAAAATCATTGGAAGACTAGACTGGAAAGACAGCAAAGCACAGAAATGAAGGATTATCTAAGTTGGAATTATAGCCAACAAGAACATAAGAATCATTACCGATCTTCAGGCACATGGTGCTGAAATATTCTAGAAATGTTATTTTGTGTCACCATTAAGTTCTTTTTTCCCCCTGATCTTGGGCTACATTTATCAGTTCAAATCCTCAATTCTCACATTTATATTTGTGGCACTGGGGTATAATCCAGGGCTTCACATAGGCTAGGGAAATGTCACACCCCCAAGGCTATGTTCAGTCCTCTGTCCCATATTAAGTTGTAACATCTTGGGACTTGGTCCTGAGAGGTCTTCTTAACTTGTATATCCACTCTAATCAGTCATTAGCATATTCATAGTTTCAACGACCATCTGGACAATGATTTTGTGTGTGTGTGTATGTGTGTAAAATGATTCTTTAAGATATACAACTCACTGAGATAACCATCTGAGCTGCAGTCTTGTACATCTAGTCTTACCTCACTTTATATTTCCAAACTGAACCCTCCAGTAAAACTGATTTTCCTTTTGTAACTCATATCTTGAACAATACCTAAGAAGGACAAAGGAGGTGGAGGGGCCAGGAGCGGCAGCACAGCCCTGCAACCCCCAGCGCTTTAGAGGCCGAGGCAGGAGGACATATTGAAGACCATTCTGGGATGCACAGGGCGGTCAAGGCCAGCCTGACCTTGACCTACACACTGAGAAAAAGAGGTGCACAGGAAAATATTAAACAAATAATGATGCAAATTATGATGTAACAAAAGATCATAACACATCACTTTGTAGCAAGGTATCTGCTCTGATTCAATTGGAAGTAATGAGGGTCATTGGAATACAGTTAATCTTTCTGAGCATTGAACACATAAATAAAACTTCATCATAAAAGCAGAGTTACCAGGAACAGAGTTGAGTACAAACATATCAGGGTCGGAGAGACACATGGGGCAGAGTACCACATAAGAATATCTAAGGTATTATAGGATAATCAGCATGGTTTGAACAGGATGAGAAAGAGAGGAGTCCTTTAGGGTCAGAGATGATGCAAGACCTAGGTATTTGGGTTTATCTTCCTTATTAAAGGACTAGATTTAGCCTAAAAAATGCATATGATCCAATTTTTATGTTTACTTTCATTTATATATCCTCAGAGACATATATTATATATGTCCATCTAAGAGTCTGTAAAACTATAAAAAACTAGAAATATAATCTTTGTATTTATTAACAGCATTCATGTAAATAATGGTGCATCTATATTATTGAAGATTTAACCTTTATAAAGAAGGCATGGGTAAAACAAACACAACAGAGCAATGAGCACACAAACACTAGAGTATATATAAGTGCTCATAGAAAATACATCATACAGTGTGTACTAGTCAGCCTGACATTGTACCTGAAATCCCTAAGGCAAAGTGCTTACAAAGACAAAGAGGTTATTTAGCTCCCAGTTCTAGACGCTCCGGTCACAGGCAGGTGACTGTATTCTTTGGCCTCTCCTGAGAGTGTTACATTCCAGCAGGACTCACAGTGGAGCTCTGCACTCACCGGAAGCAGAGGATGCCAGAGACACGGGCATCCCCCACCCCCGGGGCTACCCCTGGGACCTCGGGGTCTCCATGAGGCTGCATCTCTGTAAAGCCCCACGACTTCCCATCAGCAACTGCTAGGAAATCAACCTTAACACACAGACCTTTGCTAGACAGTCGTCTAAATGATGCACCTTCCTGGGTACAAACACCATGTGACAATGAACGTGAGGTGTGTACTATGGTTTTGTCACAAAGTACTTTAAAAGGGGAAGGGGAAGGCAAAGGAAGTGGTAAAACAAATACCTCATGCTTTATAATATATATTTTTGATGAAGGCACTTAAAATAAAAAACATCATTATCTATCTTGCTCATAGTAAAGAATGAGAGAAAAAAATGTAAAAGAAAGCTGATAGAAAAAAATCTAAAAGAAAGCTGATAGAAAACTTTTTAGAATGCTTTACATAATAATCACAAGTAAAGATGTCTGTGGCTCACTATTGATGTGGAAAGAGACAAAGATATTAACACTTTTCTGGATATATATTTTGGAAGCAGGGTCGATCAAAAGAACATGATAACATATCCCGAGTACTAGGCAAACATGTCGAGAATAGAGCCTACTATGCAGGAGTTTTAAAAAGGTTGTTGGAGATACCATGGAAGAAGATCACTGGGACATGAGTAAAAGCCAACTGGGAGAAAAATAGTAAGTATTAATTTACACATCTATTGGGCTTGAACTATCCGTTTATTGATTTCACTATAAAAAATCAGTAGTCAACTGCTGGGACCAGCAGACAATTCTCTTTCGTTATTAAGAAAAAACTTGAATCTGGGATTTTGAAAGCCACTGACGCATAATTCAACCTATACATAAGATCTCTACAGCTTTCAGTTGGTCCAGGGCTTCATCACTAATATTATTAGTGCATTAAAATCACAACTGTCATAAAATTGCATTTTCTTTTCTGTACTGACATTTGTTTGTGTCTATGTGTGTTTCATCACCTAGAAAACACTGGGTTAGTTTTTTTAATGCAGTAATATTGTTTACTCAAGAGATATTAGCAACGATAGTTAAAACTTTAAGGAAAAAAAAGTTGAAATGAAAAATAGCTCACAATTGTGAACATTTCTATGAATTATACAGGGGGAGCATAGCTTTTTAGCATGTATTCCTGTTTCCTCTCTCTGTCGGTATCTAGAGCACTGGCCCCCGAAGTACAGTCCCTAGAACAACCTGAGCTTTACTTGGGAATTTATTTGAAATGCAAGTTTTACGACCCATCTCAGATCCAGCGAGACCAAAACCTTGGGATGGTGCCCAACGGTCTGTGCTGTGCCTGTCCTTCCATGTCAGTGTCCTCTGCCTTGAAGTGTCACAATCAGTGGCTTAGAAGTCATGGGATCACATTCTAACCTAGTTTGCACAGAACGCTTTAATAAATTCTGGTGGGTGGGTAGGGGAGGGGGAAAATGGGAACAAAGTTGTGTCATACACTGGTACAAATTCTCAATGTGGAGTGTAATTGTAATGTGTATATACAATGTACCAATAAAAAGAAAATATGGAGGGTGTGGTTGTTCAGTTAGGCAATCTTTTTTTTTTTTTTAAGAAAGCGCTTTCATTTAAGTTTAGGCTGAAGTTAACTTCTATTCTTCACATGTCATCTGACTAACACTGACCTTTTGGAAGTTTGAGGCTCCCTGCACAAATGCTTGTAATCTAGTCCAGATTTTGGACCTCATCACTGACAGAAAGTTGGCATTGCTGATGCACAAAGACAAGACTATCTGACCTTTTTGAATTCCAATGATTGGCATGACTGGCAGGCCTTGGCCTCAGTTTTGAAAGGATAGGGCAATTGGAACCCTAGACTCGTATGAAGAAACTTCATCCTCTCCTCCACAGCTGGGGCCATGACAGTTTGGCTCATCTGCTGATACCTTGGGATTCTGTGATCGCAGTGAATCAGTGGATGGCTTTCAGCCTTGCAGTGAAGACAGGTAGAATGCAGCTTGGCAGCTGCCATTCTGGCGTCCTGAGCTGCCGCAATACTGCTTTGACAGCTGGGACCTTTGCTTAAGCAGTGGTGAGAGCTCATTTCAAATCAGAAGGAGACGTAATTCTTCTAGATTACACGGGTCATGTGAACCATGGTTATCTCACTAAGAACACAAGACAATCAAGACCCGAGGGACAATATACTAATTCAATCAACTGTAAAATCCAACGAGGCTAAAAGATAATACTTTAGCTAACCAATAACCCTTGCTTCATCTTTAAAAATATCATCAGTATCATCCATAGCCAAGAATATTGCAAGATTTCAGAAAAAGTAAAACAAGTAAGATTCCCCCTATTATTCTTATACTTAATTTGCCAAAAATATATACATAGGACCACATGTAAAGAAGCAACTGCTACTCAGTTCTAGCTTATTGGTGTCTCAGGGGAATGAGCAAAATTTCTCATTGGTAAAAATTTGGAATTGGGGCCATGCATGGTGGCTCACTCCTGTAATCCCAGCACTCGGGAGGCAGAGGCAGGAGGATTGCTGAGTTCGAGGCTTGCCTGGACTACATAGTGAGCTCAGAGCCAGCCTGTGCTATAAAGTAAGACCCTGTCTCAAAAAGGAAAAAAGGAAAAAAATTGGAATTGGGGGCCGGAGATTTTTAGTTCAGTGGTTCCAGTGCCTGCCTAGAAAGCGCAAGGTCCCTGGTCCGATCCCCAGTAACCATATACAACAATACCGGGCATAGTCACACCCACCGGCAATCAGTACCACACCCCACAATGCCGGCTGTGGTGGCTCACACCTGTAATCCCAGCACTCGGGAGGCAGAGGCAAGAGGACTGCTGAGTTCCAGGCTTCCCTGGGCTCCATAGTGAGCTCAGGGCCAGCCTGAACTATAAAGTGACACCTTGTCTCAAAAAAAGAATAAATAATTTTTTAAAAAAAAATTAGAATTTGACATCTGATATGAAGTTGCATCCAACTCTCAATGTTTTCAATTAATTTAAATTTAAAACACTATGCAGACTTATTACATGTGGAAGAGATCATGCTTTTTTGTTAGGTGCAGGCTGGTTTATCATTATTCGTCCTCATTATCTTATGATGCCTCATGTCAAATTCTGTTTACTCCCACAATCAAAATAACCCAAATATTCCTATCTCTTTTTTTTTTCTTTTAGGTGGAATAATTATTAGAAGAGAAAAACTGAATTTGATTAGAAATTGTAGAAATGTTTGTATTTACCAATCTCATCTGATGATCCACCTGAAACATATCACTTCTAAAGCCCGTTGAACCATCAGAAACTGAAAATATTCCACACAGATCCATGTGTCTATACTGTAATGATGCATATGGTTTGAATCAAGAGCAATGACTCTTGGACTTAGGTGTACATATTCTAGCCACATATCACAGCCGCATAAAGACAAATGGCCCAGGTCTCAAAATTGAACTCTCCTCCTTGACACAAAAGAAATTGATCTCTCCTGATGGCTAAAAGGAAATTTGAACAGTGAAGGAAAAGTGGGATTCTGGTTGCTACCTCCTTTGACAGTGCACAGATGCATACATGTAAAATGTTAAGTCGTTGTATAAAAGTGGTAAGAGAAACATGAAGGAAACTGTTCAATGATTCTTGAGCCCTCTAATCACCTGGGAAGTCTTGAAGCTCCCGGTCCAAGCCATACCCCTTCTCACTGAAACCACAATCACCAGCAACAGACACAGGCAATGGTGACTCCAGATATGGTCAAACATGAGAGCGTTGCCCTGGTAAAGCGCATCCAGTGTAGGATTCAAAGACTTGAATTTTAGCATAGCAAATAGAAGGAGCGATGAAAAATACAATTTTCTAATGACTATAGACATCCCCTTTATGTGAAATCAATAGCCTGATAATTATATTTAAACATTCTCTTCATAGTTTCAGCAAGAGGCACTTGGTTCCGTAGCATGTGTCCTAAATTTTGGCACAACTGTAATTCCCTTTTTAATTATAAAAATTACACTCTCCATCTTCTTTATACACTTACACCACTGAGCATTTCTATTTACCTCCCTGTTTGGCACTTTTCTTCTCGTCATTCCTTGCTGTAGAGCTTTTATTTCCAAGCTGATCTTGCTGTTGTTCTTGTGAGCTCTTCTCAAAGTACTGAACGTCGCGTTCTTTCCACAGGCACCTCCGCTCTCCACGGCTGCCTCATTGTGTGAACACACGCGGAAGTAGCACTGACTCTGGGAACTGTTGTTCGCACGTGTAAGTGTGATAACACCAGGTAATGCCAGGCTAATCTTCACTATCTAATCTTCCTCTGTAAGGGAGTTACCTGCACTTCCTTTAAGTAATGAGGACACCAATGCCAAGTGGTACAAGAACTTCATCCAGAGTTTGGAAGGGAAGTAGTGCACATGTCAGACAGAAGCAAAGCAAATCCGTGCTGCCGGCCTGCAGGGAGCCTTATTTCCTCATCTTCTCCCCTTCGGGAGTCAAATTCCTCCCTCATATTTTGCTCAAGGTATAATCATAAATTCAAATCCTGATGTGGGTGCGGTACATCCTCCCACCATATCATCTTATTTATTCCCATTTTTTCTTCTTGATCTATCAAACATCGATCTGTGTCACCGTAGAGGATTTTCTAGCAGGGTGGCCACAGACGTTAAAACGTGGCAATCTCAGCATCCGGGGCAAGTGAATTCCACTCCAGTTTCTTCTCTTCTCCCTCTCCCTCCACATCTCATTCCCCTTCTTTCTTTCTTTCTTTTCTCTTCCTCCCTTCCTTCCTTCCCTTCTGCTTTTCCTTATTTTACAATACTGGGTGCTGCTACATGGCTACTCCTTATAAAGCAACAAGGTCTCAAACTGCTAACTTGCCTGGGCTGGGCTCCAACTTGTGATCCTCCTGCCTCAGCTTCCCATAGTGCTGGTATTACAGAGATAAAACACTGAGTCTTGGTTCCAGTTTCTTTCTTGGTAACCCATGACAAAAGGAATAGCTTGCTTATTCCAGGTTTATATTTTATATAATTAATATGATTTATCATTTGGAAACTAACTACAAATATTAGTATGGGTGCTGTTCCATCCCTTGTTCCACTGGATGGATCACTTCACAGCATTCCTCAAAGAACCAACTGCTTTATCTCTTCTCACTTGCTCAACTTATGTTTAGGAGCTCATCTATATGTGAAGCCCTCTTGCTCATACACATTCTGAGAAAACAGTGTTGAATAAAACAAAATACATGCCAACGTGCCTAGTAGGGTTTTTTTTAATAAATATTATCATGCCTCACAAATAACACATCTGTATATACTGAAAAGTAACAAAAGCAAAAGTGAAAAAAAAACACAGTAAGAAACGGAGAGGGATAGAGGAGAGAAAACCAACTATTCCAACATTTACTTGATTATTGGTGAATATCAGCTCTTCAGAAATCCAGCATTTCTTTGAAATGATTTTTAAGAATTATCTATCATATTTTGGAAGCAGATTATCAGACTCAGTAAAGCTGTACATGAAAATAGAAATGCAGATAATGTTTATTATTTGGGGATTTTTTAGAAAACAAAATAACTATAGCCAATAGTTAAAAATATGTCCGCAAGTTTTACCTCCATTTAGGGAGAAATATATTAGTTTGCTAATATCCTGAAGTGATTTGCTCAAGATTTAACCCAACTAATTATAAACCTCAAAATGAAATGTGTGACTTTTTCCTGGAATTAGCTTCCTGATCCAAACACTTGAAAACTTTTTGATTCTAAAATGAAATTATAGACACTTCCAATCCTAAATAATGTGGGCCAAGTAGACTTCACATGTGATATTTATGACTCATATACCCTATTCTGTAAAACTCCCCCCAAAGACTCATTAAATCTGTTTTATGTGTATTTTATCCAGCCTTGCACTTTCATTAACTGGAAGGAAGAGAATAAACCCATTTACAATGCCACCAGACCTATGCCAAGGGCCTTGCTGGATGGACATCTTCCTAATGAATTACATGAACTGTAAACAAGTAGTACGTGCCAACACAAAGTTTTCATTAATTTTTCATTAATGAAATGCACTACATAGCTTGTTTGACATTTAAGTGAGCCACATAAATTCAGACTAGAGGTCACCATTAAAAAAAAAAAAACATTTATAAGGATCACCGAAGGACCAAGCTAGAAACCACTCCACTGTTTAACTAAATCCTGCCCTGAACCACGTTCAAGACTACCACAGACACATTCAAACAATCTGTCACATGTCCATGATGCTGGACTTAGTTGGAAATGGCCGGTTTGAAATTTTATTCTCTATGCTGCCATTAAAGAACAAGGTTTCTTTTGCACAGTTTTTATTTCACTTTTGTTGCCAAACAGATAACATAGATTCTAGGTATCAGGCAGTTATTTTAATTCTGAGTGATGTAAGTAGCATGCACTTAAGTCATTCCTTACACCCCGGTAAATACTTTCTCCCATGTACTTCAAGGTGAAAAATCAACACTCAAAGACAACACAGGAGGAAAACGTCCACAGTTATAGTGTCAAATACTATAACCACAAGAAATCCAAATACCCATATGAATTGAAAAGCCTGAACATTCAGGCCAGAGTTCCTCCAAAAGCGACAGATAGCTATTCAAATATAAGGTTTAAAAAAATCACCTCTTTGTTACTAATAAGTATAAGAGCTCAGTGTACTTAAAGTACAACAATCTAAGAGCAGCGTGTCACTCTAAACTTTTCTAGCTGCTCAGATATAGTTGTTGATACCTACTTCACCATGACTGGTGAAGATCCAGGTGAGGCCGTGCTTACAGTGGAAAGTCTATCTATCATTCCTCTACAGGAACGAGGCAGATACCAACAGAGAATCATGCCATGTCAAATCAAAGCAGAACGGGGGATGTAGTCATCTGGTGGCAGGCTGGCTACTTAGCATCCACAAAGCTCGAGTACCTAAATAAATACAAGCACAACAAAACTTGTAATAATATTGCTGTCCTCTCTGTCCATGTGGACCAGTTCATATGCCGGAAACACATTATGTTCTACTCTATGACTGATACCATGCTAGACACAGGAGGCAAAAAAGTGAAACTACTGCTCCTACTGTCAAAGAGCTCAGGTTATTGGCAGAAAACAAACATGGAATCGAACAATGTGAGTATAATCAGGTAATAAAGGCAAGGCTACAGGATTTTTACAGTTTCTTCAAAGTATCGACTGAAGTAAATCCTCCCCTTGTCAAAAAGTAGATTCGAACTGCTACTCTCCTCAAGAAATGCTTGGCTTCATCACATTTCATCAAATGCAAGACGAACTACATATTGCGTCATAAAAACTTCTGGTAATAAAGAAAGAAGACAGGATGTCTCATGTTAGCTGGAAGTAGCCCTTTGGTTCCGTAATTCCTTCATTAACACCGTGTGGCGAAACCTGATTTTACTTTTCACTGTACTGATGCTCAGTCTTCCAGCCTGACATATGCTTCATTCTTTTAGTTGTTCCCTTGGGGTTTACCTTCATTTTAGTCCTTCTTCAAACCTGTGATCGTTCACGTATTTAACAGGAGGTTAGTGCTTCTCCTCTTCCCGGACTGCAGCAGGACTGGTTCAGAGAGATCAGTATTTCCGTGGCCCCTGGATGCACTGCTGTTCTTCAAAAGAGGAATACCAACGGTTTCCGGTTTGGGAGCCCATCTGCGGATCCTCCAGTGAGCCAGGCTCTGTGACGATCGCCACCTTGAGGCGACACCGGGATGCCAAGCAGACAGCCCAAACTAGCGTTTCCCTGGCATCCTTCACTACAGACAAGGGAAGGAGCGAAACAGGAATACAGAATTTGGAGACTTACTAACGCTTCTACATACCACCCAAAACACTGCAGCCTTTTCCACTATCCTTTTTTTATTTTATTTTATTTTTTTTTTTTTGGAGACGTGCTCACTTTGTAGTTCAGGCTGGCCCTAAGCTCACTATGTAGCCCAGGCAAGCCTCAAACTCAGCAATCCTCCTGCCTCTGCCTCCCGAGTGCTGGGATGACAAGCGTGAACCACCACACACCCTGGTATTGTTGTATGTGGTCCCTGGGGATCTAACCAAGGACCTTGTACTTACTAGACAGGCACTGAAAACACTGAGCTAAATCTCTGATCTCTCCTACTTTCTTTCCATTGCATACAGCAGGTTGTAGGTCTATGAACTGAAGGAGTTAGCGGAACACAACAACTAGGCCGTCAGATTTGACTTCTCAGCTATCTCATCTTACGAAATAATGCACCCAGATAGGCACCGTTCTGCGCTATGTCTTACCATTGGATCTTGGTCAAGTTTTCTTTTTTTTACTGAATGCCTCAGTATTCTCTATTTTCATATTACTTAAAGCCAAATTCACCAAAGATATACCTTGCTTCAAACCATTACTCCTTCAGGTAACGAAAATGCTTCCTTCGGGCCAGAGATTTAGCTCAGTGGTTCTGGGGCCTGCTGCGCAAGCACAAGGTCCTGAGTTTGATCCCCAGAAACCACATAGAATGCCGGGCATGGTGACTCATGCCCACCAGCCATCAATACCACATACCACAGTGCCGGGTGGGGTGGCTCACGCCTGTCATCCCAGCACTCGGGAGGCAGAGGCAGGAGGATTGCTGAGTTCAAGGCTTGCCTGGGCTCCATAGTGAACTCAGGGCCAGCCTGAACTACAAAGTGAGACCCTGTCCCAAAAAAAAAAGCTTCCTTCCTAGAAAGCCCATTCTGTTCCCTCTACACAACATTAATGCAAACCACAGAAACAAAGGAAAGAACTAGAAAGCAGAGGAAAAGGAAGTCTTCCTATTCTATCAAGCTGCCCATCTGAAGAACTACTCGGCAAGTGGAATTCATTTCCATTTTCCTTTTCCTTCTCTGAGGGAGAGACTCCTTCATGTACAATAGAGTTATTCAGTAACTGCCAGTTTAAGTCTATATTTATTACAGGCTTTGATCACAGAAGTCTGAAAATTTATTTTCCAACCCAATTCAACTTAGAAATTGGATTTTTCCAACACAAACACGGTCTTTAAAAACTCCATCGCTCATTAAAAAGTCAACCAGAAATCAATCCATCAATTTCAGCAATCCCTTCCCCTCTTGTTTAGCCTTCCTGTTGCCCAGTGGCACAGACAGGCTCATATCCTTCTTCCCAATAAAATATTTCATCCTTACCGATGCTCTTCCTCAGACAAAACAGAGGGGAGATTTTATATCTTTCCTTTCTCATTATCTGCTTAATGGAAATATCGTTAACTACCTCTACGTATGAATTGGATTGACATATTTTGGTATTGTCAGTGTTGTCAGTGATTTGGACCACTTTAATAGTCTTATTACGTTGTTGTTTTTATGTACATTTCACTGGAGATATATTTTGCAGACCATATTATTATATTCTTATTGGTCAACTATATCTCCCTTGGTGAGGTACATGGATCATTTTTTAATTGGGTGTTGTTTTACTGTCAAATTTTAAGGGTGATTACCCCTACACACACACACACACACACACACACACACTTTGAATAAAAATCCATCATCACATATATTTGTAAGAATTAAATTGACACTGTTTAATTTTGAAAGTGATAATGTAGATGGTATTGTTCCTCATTTCAAGTTCCATTTGTGCGTTAAGAGTATGGGAAAATAAAGATTTTCTTCTATATGAACTCTGCATACTGAAACATTCCTATGATGGCTTTCTAGTTTTAAAAGATTTATTTTTATTTTTGTGTTTTCTATTGTCTTGGTTTCCATTTCTGTTTTTCACCAGTTCTTCTAGAGTTTCAACATAGTCAATCATATCTTCTGCAAACAGACCTAGTGTTATTTCTTTATGGTGATTCTCAATGCCTTTGTCTCAGCCGGTTGCATGCTGAATCACAGAAGATATTAAATTGTGATTTACCTACAACTTATATACCCACTAGCATTTCTCCATTTGATCTGTTCCAAATGTTCCCTATAATATGCAGATTTGCAATATTAACATAGTTTGGAGAAATTGTTAAACATAAACAGAGTTCCACTGGGGATTTACTTGAATCCAAATCTTCAAGCCTTATCATTTTAATTATTTAAAACACACTTTCAGACCACCTGGGTGTCTTTGGTGAGCATTAGCTTATTACAGTTTATATGATCTCATAAGATTATTTTAAAAATTATCATAAGCTCAGTGACTGAAAGTAGAAATTGATTGCTCATACCACTGAAGACCAAAACTGCAAAGATCAAGTTATTACTGAAAAAAAAAAATTGAGTCATCATCTCTCAAGCTATTATGGGATATTTGGCTCCTTGACTCTATTTGCTTCTACTGCCTGTCAGGATCCCTTGACTTGTGGTTACATCTTTCTCAACTCTCTCTGCATAATCTTCCCTGTGTATTCATCTCAAATTCCCTTTACTCATCTTCTATAGAAAAATAAGTATGATTGTACTTTGAACTAACATAAATAATACAGTGTAAACTCTATCTCTCAAGATCCTTAATTTCTTTATATCTTTCTGAATATAAAGTAGTTTTTTATTCTTTGCCACACAAGATAATCTTCAGAGGTATCCAGATGTGTATATAGACTTTGAAACATCATTTTACCTAGTGTATATGTTTCCTGATAAATAAAAAATCCAACCATTGAGGTATTTTGCTTTTCTTGTTGTTTTACTACTTAAACAATAATGTGAGCAGGGATCTATTTGTGCTCACTCTTTTAAGGTATATATTAAATCTCATAAACAATCACTATTTTCCATTCATTGAATCTCCAACACTTATCTTGAAAGTGTGTAAAATATAGATGATTTGAAATTGGTAATTATACAGTTGTTACTTAGAACACATCAATGAGCTTTTGTTCAGGTATGTAGTGCTGAACATTGAAAGTTAATTGTCAAGTGTTCATATGATGGTGTAATTTACAACAACAATGGCTCACTTCTCTGTTATACTCCTCTCCAAGTCCACAATGGTTCCTTCCACATCCTATTTAGTCTAGTTCCAGAGCTAGGGAAATAAGTTGTATAAGGAACATATTGACCTTGTGACAGAAGAAAAAGGAGAGACAGATGCACAGAACAGCACTGAAGTTTCCCACTTGAAAGTTGTCACTCCTACTGACACGCCACTCAGCAACATGGCCCACTCAGATCCAGTAAGTCCTGAAAGAGGAGCGTGACCTCTCCATGGTACCACCAATCGTATGGGGCAAGGAATGGAGATAATGATATCACTTCCACTGCCCAGGTAATATTTTGTCCCTAGGTTCACTGCCCCAGGTAAGCCCTTGGGTCTTGGTACACTTGCTATGATACAAGCGTGAGGAGAATTCTGAGCATCATTTCTTGAACAGCACCTGGGTGTTGATATAGAGATAAGCTCCAAACACAAATAGGTACATATGTACACACACCGTACAATGTAGAATTTTTTTAATTGAATTCTTTATTGGTACAATTTATATACATTTCAAAATCATATATAACATTGGGAAATTTGTACCAGTACAATGTAGAATTTTTAATAATAACATCCCACTCCATCAGACTGCCACACATGTACATTCTCCCTTGTTCACTGCATTCCACATACAATCCACTCACTATCCAAGAGCCCTAGGTTAGTGGCCACAGTAGTCAATGTTCTACCCCCCCCCCCACTGTTTAATATTATCCTTATCTCATATAATTTTGTGTGAAGTAATAAACAAACACATGGAGGAAGAAGTGATTTTTTAAAATCCCATAAAATCAGGCCATTAACTAAAGAGCAGCACTGGGGCAGGTTACAGTTCATATGATGGAAGATGTGATTAAAAATATAATTCAAGTCCACAGTACAGCAGTAGAAATCTATTTTTCTTGGTGACTAGCTTACTACAGGTCAATAAATATTCACAAGACACCTGTGGATATATATTGCAGAAATGCATTGAACTTCTAAACATTAGAAACATCCCAGCAGGACTGCTTAATGGAGTAGCTTTTTTGAGGTCTCTACAGTACAGCACAGCAGGCAATATTAGACCAGGTAAGAATGAAATAGAATAAATTGAAAAATGCACTATTAATAACCACTGACCATGATTTTCTGTTAACAAAGGAAAGGCAAATTAAGCTGAATGTTGTTTAGATCAAGGATGGTATTTCTAGCTAAGTATCCTTTTTGGATCAGAAGTGACATTTATGCCCTTTGATAAGCACTCCAGGTTTTTCAATGGCAATAAATAACCAGATCTTCTATGTGATGCTTTGGCACAGTACCTCAAGGAAGTGGTGATGAAATTAACCATACAATATTGTGTAAATCAATAGTGAATCTATCTATAAAGTAATAATGTCAAGATATTTCTAAAATAATAATGAGAATCTACTGCCATCTACCTTGCTTTAATTACTCATGTCAACAGTGAGACCTAAGGTGAAGCAGAAGACAGTTAGGGAGAGATAGGAAAGCCGATAGATTCAGGTTCAATATGTAGCAACAGTAGGACATGACATGCTGGCTGAAATTTAATGAGATCTCATGTCATAATAATAGAAGGATCGATTTCATGACCATAAGGAAAATCTTTTTCTTCTAAGGGAGTCAGAAAATACATGGAGAATAATGTTTTATTTTGAGCATGAAGGTTGAAGCAACACAGAAGACTGAAATACTGCAGGAAATCAAGAAGAAAAGCCAAGTTGGTGTAAACTGAACATAGGATGAGTCAAGGGTCTCGCTTATTTATAGTAATTGTTTCCTCAAAAAGAGAGGGCTGGAGATTTAGCTCAGTGGTTCCAGTGCCTGCCTCACAAGCGCAAAGACCTGAGTTTGATCCCAGTAACCACATACAATGCTGGGCGTGGTGAGTCACGCCCACCAGCAATCAATACTACAAACCACAATGCCGGGTGTGGTGGCTCACGCCTGTAATCCCAGCACTCAGGAGGCAGAGACAGAGGGATTGCTGAGTTTGAGGCTTGCCTAGGCTACATAGTGAGCTCAGGGCCAGCCTGAAGTACAAAGCGGGAGTACCCTGTCTCAAAAAGAAAAAAAAAAAAAAAGAGAGAGAGGTTGATATCTATTATCAGCACATTTACTTTAGACTTTATAGCTAGGCTCTATGTGTCTGAAGTTCTGTAAATTCTGCTTTATCTGAGTTTAAATTGAATCTCCTATCTGGGCTTAAGTTTAGCTAAGGTTTCAAACTGAAGGTTTTAGCCAGAAGGGCATTATAACCTTAGAAACATTTCTTGAAGTCTCCGTATACTTTCTTAAACAAGAGATAACTTGTGTGATGAAAATATCCTTTCCTTAAAAGAACACTTCTCAGGCCAAACACTCACCATAAGCTGCCTGCTTGTGCTCCCTTTCACTACAAGAAGGAGTTGTGTCATTTTCTTCTTTGGGAAATACACTGCAAGTATTGAAAAGGATGCAAAATGAAGGTAAACAGACCATGCTACTCATTCACAGATTTATTCTAGCGATTGAACCAATCATGCATTTGCTTTGTGCCTTTGTTCCTAGGACCTACATCTTCAGGATCTCTTCAGGTACACAATGCCTATACACACTTACATTTTTGTCCTTTCAACAAACAAAACATAAAGACTAAAACTAACTGCTAAACCCTACATGAAATCCACAGAAGCAACTTTGCTTCTTGCTTTCACTCATTATTTGTTGTCAGTACACTGGTTCATTTTTTTATTCATTTCCCCACTGCAATCTTTTATTTTGTCTTTTTAAAGATTTTTCCCATTATTGCATTAAGAGCTCAGCTGAGCCTCCTTGTCTTTTATCCAATAATTTTTAAATTGGAATATACTCACCTCTGAAACTCGACTTGGTATTATCTAGTCAAAGCCTTGTCAAGCTTACAGAAAATCTAGATTATAAATATTTTAGGCGTTGAAAGCCTCAAAGTCCTTGTTACAATGCCGCAGCTTTTATCACAAAGCCATTCACAGATGATACATAAATAAGTGAATGCTACTGTATTCCAATAAAATCTGTTTACAAAAACGAATGGCAGGCCAATTTTAACTCAGGCACCAGTTTGCTGACTCTTAGTAGAGCTAAATGCACTTGTAGCACTCCCTGAGGTTCATCTACTCATCTACAAGTGTATCAAGCCTTGGCCATGCATGCATTAGTTCCCATGGAAAATCCACATCATAAAATATTGCTTGAGATTTGTCTTCCTTCAATTTATCTTCTGGGTCTCGTTGAAATATTTGAAAGCAAGACAAGCATTCATCATTAAATTATATTGATAATTTCAAGTGACTGAAAGTTTCATTAATATATTAGGCCCACTTCATCAGTAGGTATATTTCATATAAAATGATAGAACTTTGAGTACCTTTACCTCCAGAGGCAAAACATCTCACATATAGTATTGAATGTTTATTCCTTTTATATGAAGATGGAAAAGGCTCAAGATATGCTATCTTTGTGCTCAACTTCCAAGTCCTTGCATCTCCTGAATGTTAGGAGCACCCGTATTTTGTTATTTCTAACTTTTACTCTAATACTCATGCCATCCTGTTCCAGAGACTGAAGCCTAAAACTGGGTTGCTTGCCCTGTGGCTATCTACTGTTTGCCAGGAAGCCACAGACTGTATCTCAGTTACTGTTATTCTTTTTTCTCTTAGTTATATTAGTTATTATTAATATTAGTTATTCTGTTATTCTTTTTCTTTGCACTAGATGGCCAAACCCATTCACTTATTTAAAAAGGAAAGAAACCATATAATTACATTGGTTGTAGGCGCTTTCTTCTTTTCATTGATTTTACAAACACATTCTATATATACATTATGATCACATTCAGCATTGAGAATTTGCATCACTACATGACACATCTTGATTCTACTTTTCCCCTCTCCCCTGCCCTCCCTACAACCCCACCTTCCTATATACTTAAGGTTTGTTTCCTTTTTTTACCATCAACTTTTTTTTCTTTCCCTTCTTTTCTTACCTCTACACCCCTTTTTCCTTTTCTTCTTGAACATTTTCTTCCTATTTCATGCTACTTATCATATATTTTGGTACTCATTTACACCTTCAGATTATCATACTAAAGAAATGATATGGTATTTACACATCTGTGTCCTACTTATTTCAGTTATGAGTATGTCCTCAAAGTACATCCATCTGAGTATAAATGACTCAACTTTATCCTTCTTTAGGGCAGAATAGTACTCCATTTTATTTTTTTTAAACCCACCTTATTTATCCAGTCATCATTCAGTTATTTTAAAAGGAAATTATATAATGATGTTGGTTGTAGGCTCTTTACTTTTGTCTTCTAGCACATTTTCAGACTCAGCCAGAAATATGTTTCTCTTTGCTAGTGACTCTGTCTAGATGATCTTCATAGTCAGTATTCTGCATGAAACATGCTCCTAAGCTACATCTATGTACCTATTTGTACTTATGTATCATTATGCACTTAACTGGAGGTATGAGTTGATGAAAAATAAACAACATAATGTACAGATTTTGTAATTTTCATTCTTCCTTCCAAAGAGAGGTTGTAGACTATGTTATCCATTTTTAGTGATAAAAAACAGTGCTATGAAACTTAGTGCTGAAAGTAAGAAGAAGATAGGACTTGTAGACTATAAATAATCAGAAGGAGGAATCAGAAGGAGGTGTATACATTTTGTGGGGACCAATATGAATGCAGCATTTGCTTTTTTTCAAAAATCACAGGTGGAAAATTGCCTGAGATAGAAGAAAATTGGAATGACAAGTGAGAATTAAAGATAAACATACAACTAATTAAAATCCCATGGGCATTTTGTAGATCACCGCCAGTATCCTGTGAAGTAGAAGAGGGTAATTAACTAAACCCTGAGCAATTGAGATTAAAAATAAATACACAAATGAAAAATGAAACAAACCTTGACCAGGAAAACTATGCCAAATTTACTGAAATGATCTATTAATTCATCAAGTCATGTTTTATCCTAATTTCTTAGAATGTGCCAGAAAAACATTAGTATTGTTATTAATCATTAAATTGAGAGGAGTTGTTTCAACCACGATGCAGTCACACTCATAGTTGTAGTTGCAATAAACCAGTGCTGCCAATGAGAAATGCAATTAAGAACCATTGGAGTCATCAAGAGACCCACTGTGGACAGAATATAAATGACCTGCAAAGATTTGCAAGGAAATAGCTACAGAGAAGGAGTCTAGTGACACATAAACTACCAGAGCTCTGCCTTTCAATGGTTTCTAATTTCTACTAGAAGCCTGGGATGGAATGAATTCCATGCAAATTACAGCAAAACATCTATTTTGTATTATGACTTGGAAACCTGACAATACATGGGAAGGTTTTTCTGCTTTTGGCATTGAAACATTTTAAACAACCAGAGTATTAATTATTGAAGGGACCGTGCTAGAAATTATTAAAACCATCCCAGGGCACCCACTGCAGAACTGTAGATGGTGAAACTATCAGTCAGCTTTCTTGACTTCCTCAGCTTCCTAGGAGTTTTAGCAATGTCAGAGTCACAAGACATGATACCACATTAATGCTCATCCCCCAGATGAGCTTCTTTTAGCTGTACTGAACACCCTCCAGGAAATGGCATGTTAGAGCGCCCTGAATATAATAATAATTCATCATCAACTGGTTTGTCATAATCTCTCACTGCAAGACATTAGTTAGAAAAAACAAAAGTTGATGGGGTGTATTAGGTAGCTACTGATGCTATAACAAAAATACCACAGACTGGATGATTTACAAAACAGACACCTCCCCCCCTCCCCCAATTCAAGAAGTGTTAGATCTAGATACTGGGACACTGGGTTCCTCCTGAAGCTCCTTCTTGTTTTGTTTTGTTTTATTTTTTGTGAAACGGGGTCTCACTTCATAGTTCAGGCTGGCCCTGAGCTCACTATGTGGTCCAGGCAAGCCTTGAACTCAGCAATCCTCCAGCCTTTGCCTCCGGAGTGCTGGAATTACAGGTGTGAGCCACCACACCCGGCTGGTAAGAATTTCCTGCACATGACTGGTAAATTCTAATAGGAACCGCTGGCCAGAATTATTTCTTTATGAAGGACATGTACACATAGTTGATTAACATAATTATCTACTTGGCCGGGTGTGGTGGCTCATGCCTATAATCCCAGCACTTGGGAGGCAGAGACAGGAGGATTGCTGAGTTCGAAGCTTGCCTAGGCTACATAGTGAGTTCAGAGCCAGCCTAAACTACAAAGCGAGACCCTGTCTCAAAAAAAAAAAAAAAAACATAATTATCTATTTAAAGGATACTCTTTGTTAGGGGAATAAAAAAGAAATTCTAGCATGAACTACATGGCCTTGCACTATCTCTGATGACCTTTCACCCTTTCCACTTTCCTCTTTTGAAATTCAAGCACACTGGACACTTTTCTGTTTTCTGAATGTGTTGCTCTTCCTTCCACATGGAATCTTTGCCAATACCATTTCCTCTGCTTGAACCTATTACTATTTATCCTATTATTTTTTCTCTGCTGGGGACCCAATCAAAGTTTTGTGCATGCTAAACAAGCACTCCATCCTATCCTTGGTCCCATCCACAACTTTCACTTTTAGTGTGCTATCCTTAGTTTAGTTCAGATTTTCTCACTACATCCTCTATCACACAATCACGTTTTATTTAGAGCAGCTGTTATAATTTGTAACCATACAGATATGTGTATATACTTTAAGTGTACAGCATATATCAATGACAGCTAACTTCTTCTAACTCAAGGAATGATACCCTATTAATAATACAGACTGGCACATAATAGTCCATGAAAGGTGACATCAATTTTAATCCTAATCACTTTAAGGTATATTTTAAATTGATGGCAATTTAACCACTCTCACATTCCATAAACAGGAACACAGAAGCACAAAATGCTATTTTTTTTAAATTGCTTAATATTTGTACCTAAAGAGATGTGGGACTTGAATACAAGTAACTATGGCTTATGAGCTGCTTCTTCTCCAACAACCTTCTCCACACAATACATTCATTACCAATTACTCATCAAACCCTTTCTCTTTCATTGTACATAACAAAATATTATTATCATGGCAATATGAAAACAAAAGTAAATGAAAGCTACACATCAGGAGGGTGAGATACTTTATCCCAACAAAACTGAGCCATGATCCAGTTCTTTTAACTTCAAAAAAATAATAATCCTGCCAAGCAGTCAATGTACAACATTCAGGATTTCAACAAGTTTTATACAGGAAAACATAATTTCAGTTCATGCCGCTCTGAATCATTTCAACTAGCAAATAAAGCAGTGAGTTACCACTTAAATATCTTCCTGATAGATTACTGAGTTATGTGCTGATATCTTATACAGTGATGTACACACACACACACACCAGCTAACTTTAATACCTATTGACCTGCCTACTCTTTGACAGAGGGTCAGAGACTGTTGTTTGAATAGTAAATTTAACTATAATCAACACTTTCGGACCTCTGCTACCAGTTACCTGGAGGAAGTAGAGCATCAAGGATAAAAGATTGGCTCCTGGAGCCAGAAATATATGGATTTAAACCATGGGCGAGTTCTGTGACCCCAGAAATATTCACTAACCTTCTTCAAACTATAGAACACTTATTTTAGATGTGGTATAAATGGCTATACACAAAATCTTAGGATTCCTGACATGAAATAAGTGTTAAAGATTTTAGGCATTATTATTTGTCAAGTAAAAAATTTTGATTTTAAGTTCATTATTTGTCCATTTTTTTCAGTCAGTCTATATTATCATAGGGGAGCTATCTTCTGAGAACAAACATAAAGAACTACAATTTACTTCAAGCTCAAGAAGGGAGATAAGAAACAAAGATCATGAATATCAAAGTTTGAGTTTGATTGTTTATTTAGAGAATATGCCTTAGAAACCAACTACACTTCAAAGGTAAGAGAAAATAATATTCACTCATTTATTTTTCAGTGACATAACTCTCTACTTCCCCATTTCCTATGAACCAAATCCAGGCATGCAGACACTGCCATGGAAGCAGAAATCTGCAGAGGGATAGCTGCTAATAAAAATGCATACATTAAAAATATAACATTGCTGGGTGTGGTAGCTCACACCTGTAATCCCAGCATTTGGGAGGCAGAGATAGGAGGATTGCTGAGTTCAAGGCTTGCCTGCGCTACATAGTGAGCTCAGGGCCAGCCTGAACTACAAAGTGAGACCCTGTCTCAAAAAAAAAAAAAAAAAATCTATATATATATAATATAAAACTTATTATCTAAAATAATACTAGGACTTATATTGAAGTGATCCAAAAGCTTTTAACCTATACTCCATCATCTCACCAAATCAATAATTTAAAAAGATTGTTTTATTTCAACTCTTCTCTAATTTTCATCTTCCTTATATATTTAATGAACACAGTTTGAAAAATAAAGAAAATGCCAAATTTATCATGGGGGGTGCAAATTAAAAGAAATGAGTGAGCAAAAACCAAAAAAATCCAGGCTGTTAAACAATAATATTGAAAGATAATCAGAAATCCAATATCACCAGGAAGAGGGTTTTAAAAGTGAATATAACTCAGGTAAATGTTAATAGCAGCATTATTTTAAAATGTGGTTATAATGAGTCAGATTTTAGCATATTAATAAAAAGAAATAATTATAGGTGGGACAGTCTTGGAAAATAAAGACTGCTGTAAGGAATACGATGTAGTATTCAGATATAAATAAACTGAACTGATATTTATTAGTCTCATACAGAATTCCATGCTATGTGGCACCATGGAAGGAGGTGTCAAGCACTATAGTGGTGGTTAGCAATAGTTTTTTCATACCTTAGTGACCTTTGCCTAGAGAGTAGGACACACACACACACACACACACACACAAAACTTTTGATATAGGATTTAAGTTTATCTTGTCACTGTCACTGATCACTCTTTGCCCTTATATCTATTAAATTGGAGAATACTTGGTAGGACCACCACATGAAAACAAGCTGTGTTAGCCTATTTACTTGTGCTATAACTAAATACCTCAGAGAGTGTAGTTTATAAGAAAAAAATTATCTGTCTCATTCTTCTGATGGCTAGTTTGTACAACGCTGGGCAGCTACATCTGCTGAAGTCATTCCTATGTGGAAATGCCCTGCAGAATCCCAGAGCATCACGAGGGACCCTGTGGCCAGCCTGCCTGTCTTAGTTCATGTTTCTCCTGTTCTTCCAAAACCACAGACTCATCAGATTAGTGCCCCTCTCTTTTGGCCTCATTTACCTTAATAAGCTCTAGATGAGCTTATCTACAACATATCATCAGATTAAGTGTTCACACCCTTTTCATACTCACAGAGATTATTACATTTAGAAGAGAGTTTGGTGGGACAATTCAAACCATAGCACAAACCAAAACCAAAACAGAGCGGCAATAGAAAAATCATTAAAAAGTCCTTGACATTCAAAAGCCTAATATCAATAAATAGGAACAAAAAGTGACAGCAAGAGCAAATATCAGACTGGATGGGAAAAAGTACCCATTTTTATGATCATTATTAAAATCTAAATTACAAAAATGGAAGTGCTGAAGGTCATCAAATAAAGATAGGTAAATTTTAGAAATGATTAATAAATTGAAAAAATATTGTAGGTAATTTAAACTCATTCCACAAAAAACACAGATAATTGCAAATTAGAGATTAATGAGATAAACACATAGAACAGCAATGCCAAAAATCAACTGAAGTTTTACATATTAGTATCAAAAGATTAGAAATATAATCATCAGAAAGAATTCAGATGTGTTACATACCTGTGCAAACTCTCTATGCAGCATGTAATTAATATTCACTGTGACCATGTATTAATATAATGTTTAAAAAGCAAATATAATCATCACTATAACCAGGATGAAAAAGGAAACAGAACTATGTAAGGAGCTTTTATGGTTTTGATCTAAAATGGCCCCAAAGCCTCATGTGTTTGGGAAAGGACTGAAGTATGACTTTATAACTAACTGTGCTATTAACACGGGCCAGAAGAGGTGGATCACGTAGGCCATTACCTGGAAGCACAGATCTCCCGCCCTGGACCCTCCCTTCTTGCTGTGCTTCCTGGTCACCATGACATGAGCAGTTTTTCCCTGCCCCAGTCCTTTTGCCTCACAATTTGTGCCCTAAGGCCAGTCACCCATGGACTCACTAGTGGTGTTGGTAAATATTATCTCTACAACTACCTTATAAAAATGAATTAGGAAATTTGCGTAATTTTCTTTAAATATCTTCCCTATAAAAAAACACTTTCAAGAAAATAAAAACATACCACAGACTGAAAGAGGGTACTTACCCAAAACTTATCTGGCAAATGGTTATCATTCAAAATATCAAAATCTATTTAAAACTCAGCAATAAGAAAATAACCAGTTCTTAAAAATGTATACACACTGGCTCACACCTGTCATCCCAGCACTCGGGAGGCAGAGACAGGAGGATTGCTGAGTTCGTGCCGGCTTGCCTGGGCACCATAGTGAGCTCAGGGCCAGCCTGAACTACAAAGCGAGACCCTGTCTCCAAAAAGAAAAAAAAAAAAAGTATACACACCTTAGAAATCTCCATGAAAGCAGAAATATAAGCATATAAGATATTATACATATATTTCAGCAGAGGAATGCAAATCAAGCAATATGATACTACCACACACCTTCTAAAAGTTACCAGATTCACAGTGCTGACAACAGTAACAGATACTGGTAAAGATACAGGATAAAATAAATCTCATCTTTGTTTGTGAGAATACTAAACAGTAGAGTTATTTGAGGAGATGGTTTAGATGGTTTCTTAAAAATCTAAGTATAGTACTCTGGCTGTAAGGAGTAGAGTTCCTCAAATTTATCCAGAGGTTTTGAAAAGTTATGTCCAGTGAAAAGCTTATAGATGTTTATAGAATTTTTAGTCACTAGGGTCAAAACTTAAACATAATCAAGATGTTCATCTTTTCCTTAATAAAGTCTAATATGGTCAGGCAATGGAATGTAACAAAAAAATTGAGAATTGAGTAAGCAAATTGTAAGAGAATTGAGTATGCACTGAATAAAAAACAATTTACACCAACAATTGTCTTCCCATGATAGTGGGGGGGAGGGCTAGTATTGTAACTTTGGAAAACAGCTTTGCACTATTCCATTTCATTCCTATGTTTTTTCACACACACAAAAAAATACTGTGTTGATCAAAATAGGTTTCATCACGTATAAAAGTATATTTATTAATAGCTCCATGATGGTTATTTTTACAGTTCAACTACTGTTAGCTATTTAAGTAGTTTCAGGTCAAATACCAGTCTAGGTGTTGTTGAGAATGTATCTCTAATTGTAACAAAAATTTGTATGAGTAGACTGAATTACCTCTATAATATCCATGGAGAAAAGACAGATACTCAAGAAGGAAGGAATTTTGCCTCTTGAGTATCATTAGAAAAAAGACAAAAAATCTTCCCTTGAGCCTCCAGATTACTGTTCTACTTGCTTTTCTACTTCCAAATTCCCCTCAAATAATATGAGCCACTAAGCTAACCTGTTTTCCTCTCCACTTCTGCCTCTTTCTCTATATGTATGTACACCAAATAGGCTCCATTCTTCTGAAGATATAGACTAATAAATTCTCCAAAGCTAGAAATTAAGGTACCCACTGATAAAAGATAAATTGTGAGCAAATCATACAATAAAGAATCTCAATGAAAATGAAATGCTACTAGCAAAATATGACAGATTTCAAAAATAATAATGTAAAGAAGACAAACACAAGGTAAGACATGGTTCTACTTAACTGAATTTCAGAACCAAGTAAAACCATATTTCAGTGTTTCAGGGCATGTGTTTAGGGGAGTGCATGAGAAAGAACACAGAAACATAATCATGATTAACAAAAGTAAGAGTTATTGTTGAATGTGAGGATAAAAGGGAAATATAAGGTGCATTTCATCTCTTCTGAGAGATTTCCAGAGCACTAAAATGCAGAAATTCTTAATTTGAATATTTATACCCTTGGATTTATTTAGCAAAATGCAATCATTTTTATTTCTTAATTTTTCTGAGTACTATACTTTACCCCCCAAAATTGCTACAGCAAACAGAAATGATGAATCTGTATTCAGAGAAAGCTGAATAAACTCACATATAGAGATATTAGTAATAGTCTGACTTTCAGATCATTTCTGTTCATTGATGTTTAGGCATTAGTGGGAAAGCATTTTACTGCTAGGAAGGTCTTATGTTTTGATTTCCAGTTCACTGCATAACACTGCGAAACGCAAGAGGACTGGAAAAGTGACCTGTTTTCCAAGGCTGGTGCCCAACTCGCTAGAGGCAGGTGTCCTTAAGAAAGTACTTCTTGCTGCAATAATATTACCAGCCTGCACACAAAGCAGAGTGTTTGGAGTAATCCGTGTTTGTTTGCAGAACACATGAAAGCTGAGCAGGACTAAATCAATGATCCAAGAACACAGTGTCTACAACCGATCGGATCCGGAATGTCTTTTTCAGCCTCCTGCAGCCGACTGACCACTTAACACCATTGGATCTGTGCAGTTGTGCTAACATATTTGCCTTCATCTGATCACACTGATGCTCTATAAAGCCGCAGTAACACTCAAGACAGTTTTTGAGAAGCCTTACTTGATTCACGGTGACAGAAGAATGTGCTAGTTCTTAACTTCTTCCCAAATAAGCCCAGGATATAGAAAATAATGTGCTTTGTCAGGCATAGTGGCTTACAACTGTCATCCCAGCACTTGGGAGGCAGAGGCAGGAGGACTGGTAAGTTCGAGGCTTGCCTGGGCTACATAGTGAGCTCAGGGCCAGCCTCACCAACAAACCAAGACCCTGTCTCAAAAACAAAAGAAAATAATGTGCTCTTTGTACTCTGGTAGCCAAATGACTATTACTATGCCAATCAGCTCATGCCTGGCTTTTAAAAATAGAAACATTTTGTTTGTAATTTATAGCCAATTTAGTGGACAGTTTTTACTTGAGCCAAATACCACTCTTCTTTCATAATTCAACATATGCAATACAATACATATTGAGTCTCCAGACTGCTTTTCTATTCACTTTTCTACTTCCAAATTCCCCGCAAATTATGTGAGCCTATAAGCTAACCTGTTTTCCTCTCCACCCTTACCTCCTTCTCTATATGTATGTACACCCAACAGGCTCCATTCTTCTACAGAATAGACTAATAAATTCTCCAAAGCTAAAAATTATTAGGGCATTCATTAACAAAGTAGATAAATACCATAGCTTTACTTTATTTTTAAATTCTATTTTATTTCATAGCTTTACTTTAAATTGATAGTCTCTCTCCTACACTTTGGAAATCAATCAATTGAATCCCAATGAACAATATCACAATGTTTTCCAATGAATAAATGAATTGAAATTTTAAAATGTCTGGCCAATATGGGATATAACAACGACAGAATGATCTAGACACTAGAAGCGCAGTTATTGACGGTTTTTGTTTGTTTGCTTGGTTCTTAAAGCTATAATAATTCAAACATTTTAGTTAATGCACAAAACCAGGCCACAAAAGCAGGTACACCTGCTGTCTCTAAGTGTCATAAGTGCAGTAAGTGTGATCACTGTATGAGGGAAGTTCTTTATACCTGATGTTTCATGACTTAAAAATATCATTCACATGATTTTAGCTAAAAAAAAAAAAGTCATTCTTTGCTTAATGACACTAGAATCAGACTTAATTCCTCCCTGTAACAAAAGCCCAAGTGCTGCCAGGTCTCTTTCCTGTGGATTATAATTTTTAATAAATGATTAGGGTCCCACTGAGGTCTGTATTAATAATAAAATGAAGCCCTGCAATCAGATATTGTAAGCTGGACATGATTCAAATGAGTTTTAAGCCAAATAAGTGTTTTGCTTGAAACTCAACAAGCTTGGCACACAAGGATTTAAAGAGAATAAAAAGCTGTTTTATCCAGCTAGACCATGATAATTTAGTTATATTAAGACCACTCTGCCTGTATTTCACCCACTTTCTTTCAATCCATGAGTCAAACATCCACATTCCAAGAAGACAGCAATTCCATAATTCTGGAATTTTAGAAAGCAGGAAGAAGTTGCTACCATCTGCTCTGATAATATCAATAAATGTCCTGGGAGAAAAAAGGGTAGAATTTTGAGGTAAAAGACTGAATAAGTTTGAAATTTTCCTGGAAAGCAAACAAAAATGAAATGTTTACTGGGTGATTTCTTGTTAGCAGTGAGGGAATAACAGGGCTGCATAGTGCAGAGATAGAGTGAAGATCAAACCAATATTTATACCTGATATTGACAAGTAAATTTTTCATTCTAAAAGGAAAAAGGCTATTCTTGAAGTACTTACAATTATCAAGATTCCTAATTCCTGAAAATACTTACACAATATCAAATATGACACTAAAAACTTGCTGAGTTGAGGAAGATTCCCAAGTTCTCAAATTTGTTCAGTTAATGAAAAATTTATATAAGTGAACAAACAGAAAGCCACTTGGGTTGACTTGAACTCTTCCTTATCCTTTGTGAAACACCCACACAAAAATCATGGCCAAAGCATCGAGAGAGCCAGTATTAGATGCATGTGCACTTTTCATAGCTGCACTGAAAAGAAAATCTATTCTTCGCCCCTAACCACTTCACCTCTTATCTGTTTTCCCAATTCCTACTATTTCTCTTTGTTATCCTCAATCCCAATATTGACTTGTAAGTCTTCCTAAGTCATTAAGCCAGTTATTGTAATTTTTTGATGTGATACTAAAATACACCCTTTAGAGAAGTCCAGGAGCATCAAAAGGTAATTAACAAGGCTCTTTACATGCATACTTCTTCACAACAGCAACACTGTAGAGGATATTTTTATCACAGATTTTCCTAAGAAAAAGAAATGGGTTCAGCATAGTTAAAGAAACGTGCATGCATACACACACACATGCACGCATAGATACATCAAATAATTTTTAAAAATTCGTCTTTCCTTCTCTCCCTCAGAGAGTTATTCTAACCCGTCCTTATGGCATTTCTTCTTCCGTGTTTGTTTCTATCTTAACTATCCAGTATATAATTTATTAGTTAACAAGATATTCTCCTAGCCAATCAACCTTACCCGAAGTATTTTTCTCTCCAAAAATAGTTCAGACTTTCAAAGCTTTCAGACAATGCATTTCATTTATTTAGTAGGAAGAGTGTGCTTTCTTTTCAGGAGCTCACAATCCTAAGGAATAAGGACTACAATTAGAATGCATGAGCTCAAATTAAAAGATCTATCACCCTTACAAAGGCCCTAGGAAATAGGGAAAACTCAATGCTAACTATTTTGCAAAAGAGAAAATGTGCCCAAAGCATAATTGAGTATCTATATCCAGAAGTAGAGAATATATACTTTGAAGGAAAGATTTATGTCCTTACTTACACACATACAACCCTCAACATAGAAATCTTGTGAAAATAATTTCATTCAGAATCTTTTGAGTTGTTAAAACTACTGCAAAAACATTGAACTAATTCTGTTTTTGTATGTGTCAGTAATAAGTGTTTTGGCAACAAGCATAACTATTTACATGTACATCCTTACTGTTGGGAAAGGGAGAAAAATTATAGTTTAAATCCTTTGAATTTTTAAACAATTATGAAATTGAGAATCAAAGTACACAGTACCATTACCGTGTTTTTAAAAGACATTTTATAACATTCAAGTTTCATCTTTAACCCAAGCACGTCGACAGTAATGAAATTGTCACATAGGTTGCTAGACTCTATTATTAAAAAAACTAAAATATAAATCAGAGGAGTTATGAATATTGCTGTAGAATTTACTGGCTGTAAGCTGTGTCTCATATTACTCATCAAAATGGAAAAAGTCATACTTATTCTCACAGGAAATTAGGGAGACCTGAAATGACTTAATGCAAGTTATTTTAACTGACAAGGCTGTTGTATAAAAGTGGGCAGATTAAATTCGCTTTCAGAGGAAACCTGAACAGAAATGGAGGTGGGTACAGGGAAATAATGCAGTAATGAGATGACTTGAAGGCTTGAAAAGCAATTCTTTGATGCTTTTTTTATCAGGTCTGTCAAATTCTCAGATGCTGGAGTCAAGAGCATGAGATCAGCAGAAATTGGAAGGCATACCTCATGGGTCACCTTTTTTCAGGTCAAAGGACACCAACTAACCGGGCGCTGGAGGCAGTATTCTAAGATGCCAGTGACACAAAGCTCATAATTACTACTTGAGGAATTTCTAGACCTGGTTCCTACTCAGAAATGCCTACATAAAACCAGGTAAATGGCCTGGTCTAGGAGTTCACAACTGTCACTTCCTACACTGCTGCAGTACAAGTATTGGGTAATATAGGCATTGTTGAGCCATTCATCGCTGTGACAAACTGCCTGACAAAATGAACTGAAAGAAAAGAGGGTTTGTTTTGGCTCAAAGTTCCTGAGATTTCAGTCAATGGTCTCATGGCTCCATTGTTTCTAGGCCTGTAGTGAGGCACAGCCTCAGAGCAGGGAGGGTGTGGAGAAAAAAAGCTGTTGATATTGCGGCAGTGAAGAAGTGTTCTCTCCATGTTCCCTGAGAGAGTCTTTGTGCTTGGAGGTGAGGGATCTAGGAGACTGGATTACAGAGGCCTGTAAGTGGCTTTCTGTGGGGTGGCAGGTCAAGTGGAGACGTGGGACACTAGGGAGGTAGCTTGATTTCTTTCTTCCTGGCTCCTCATCTCTCACTCTCTCTGACAACAGCTCTCCTCTGCTATGTTTTTCTGCCCCAGGGCCTTCTGACTATAGCCTCAAACCTCCACCAAATGGAAGCTAAAATAAGCCCTTCCATTAATTTGTGCTTTTCAGGTATTGTGTGTCAGTGCCAAGGAAACTAAGGTACACATTGGTACTAGAGAAGTAGAGTCATGCCTGTGACTGTACTTGACTGTGTGGATCAAAAACCTTTGGATCTGATTGGAGGGAAGGGTTGGAAGAGTTGGGAGATGCTGGCTGGAGAAACTACATTAGGTGGGAAGCCGAGCTTTATGGGAGATTCTGACAGGAGCTCAGAAGAGCAGGATGCTGACAGAAGTAGAGACAGCAAGGGCCAGGCTCAGGTGGTTTCAGCTGGGAAGAATGCTATTGGCAGCTGGACTCCAGTCCATGTGTGTTATGCTCAGATGAAAAGTTTGTCTGCATTTTGCTCTTGTTCTGAGACTGTGAACACTAAGATTAAGGGCATCAGATGCATCAGTGTAGAGGAGGAAGTTTGAAAGTGGTCCAGTACCCAGGCTGGCTTATGTATAATGCTTGATGCATTTAGTCAGGTTTATGCTGAAAATGGGGATCAAAAGGCCCACTTAAACATGTTTTAGTCCCCCCTGACAGGAAGGGGCTGTAATTTGGCTTGGGGCCATCACAGCATGGAGCAAGACCTTACTCTCGGAAAGCTCACAGTTGCAAAACTGAGCGGCTTTGCTCTGGGAAAAGAACTCCGAGTCAGCCTGCTTGAGAAGGACCACTTAGAGAATTTTCTATCTGGATTTTGGTTGATAGTGAGCAGCTATCCCAGAGCTCAGAGGCCTCTGTATTTGTAGTTTAAGGAGGCTTTGCTAATGCAGAAGCTGGTGGCAGGCCATGGCCTCTTCCACATGGTTCTGCTCCTTTACAAGCACACAGAATGCTAGAGATGTGTGGTGGTATATGATTCAGGTTTTTTAGAAGAAGGCTTGGGAGTCCAAGCAATACGCTTCTGGGAGAGCAGTACATGAAATACTGAAAGTAAGTGAAAAGTGAAGGACTGATCCCAAAAAGTAGTAGAAGCTAGGAATTTGGAAGATTTAATGAGAGCCACAATGGGTGAGAAAAGTCAGTCCCAGAGAGAAATCCTAAGGGCCACAAGCACTACCACAGGGGTGGGGCCACCTTGGCACATCGAAGTTTACATCTTGCCACAACTTGCCCTGGTACTGACATTGAACTACAGGATATAGTATTTTCCTTACTGGACTATGATCTTCTTTTGGTCCAGTTTCTACTTCCCTGTTCCTTCTTTCAGAATAAAAGTATCCCATGCTATTCATTATGTGTCAAAAGTGTTTAACATTTTTAAAATTTATTTTAAGAAGGCCTCATAGCTAAGTTTTTCATAAGTAGCAATGGAGAATATTTAGATGAACTATTCAGCAATGTTGGAACTGTTAGGACTTTGACAACTCTTAAAAATGGACTAAATGCAATTAGCATACAGAGATAGACATGAGTCTCTTGGCCAGAGAAGGAATGTTATGATTTGTGTCTTCATGTCCCCCTAAAGGTTTATATGTTTATACACTAGACCTTAGAAGGTGACTGGATTATGAGGCAGTATGATTGGTCTGATGTTAGGAAGTAGGGTCTTATCGAGAGGTTACTCACTACAGTTATGGCCCAGAAATGTGTGTCTTCTGGACTCTTCCCTTGATTCTCCTTGGTCATAATGATGTAAGAAGCTCTTTTATGTCTCTCTGTCATGCTATTCTGCCTTGGAACTACCAGAGTATGGCCTGAAACTACTACGAACAGTGAGCCCAAATAAAGATTCTTTAATTTGTGGGTGTTTGGAATTGTGTTCAAGTGACAAAGAAAATGACTAAAACACACACAGAGAAAGAGAGATGGACCTCCTAAAGGCAGGCACTAAAGACTCACTCCCTCTCACTATCCCACCTTCTTAATTTCCATCATCTTTCATCCAATTATAAATCCACCAATGGATTAGTCCTTTGATGAGGTCAGAGCCATTGTGATCTAATTGCTGCCCAAAGTCCCCATCTGCGAGCCTTGCTATATTGGGGACCTAGCATCTGGGAAACCAATCCAAACAATATAATCCACTGTAAAACTTTGGTTTGTGAGTAACTTGTTCCACATGTGTTCCACAAGAGAAGCAAACATTTTTGATACATTTCAACTACATAAACAGGCTATACCTCACAATATGAGCAGTGGGTGGTGCAGAATGTCACATGATCACAAATGAGCCTGTGGTCTCTCTCTCCCTTGCTGTGGAATTGTGCCTGATTTTCTGCCAACAGCAAGAGGTTATGGAAAAGGGCTTATCCGCAGAGGAGAAGGGAAAAGAAGTGGAGGAATCCCTTCTCTCAAATGAGACTGGAAAGATATACAAAGTGGGAGAAAGAGTACAAAATTTTGTGGAAAAGCACGACCTAAATAAGGCTGTAATAGTTGTGTGCTGAATCTGTGTAACAACTGTGCATTGTCACATTTCCATGAAATCCTCCTAAGGAGGAAGAGCAAGTGCCATTGGGCAGGTTCCTTGTCAAAGCTGCACAAAAGTAAAAAGATTTCACTGAGTCAACAGCAGATAGCAGTGATTCCATTAGTGATAGTCTAAGTCACTCTGCACGGTGGCCCTCCTCTCTTTTGTCTCTCCAACACCTGCTATGAAGTTTTGGAAACATAAGTGCAGATTAATTTTTCTTTATATTTTATATATTTTATTTAACATTATATTACAGTATCATAGTCATTTTTATGTGAATACTTTTAGTTTGAGGAACCAATCATCTGAGTTTCTATTACTTGTTATGGGGAAATTTGCTTTGATATATAAATGCTTTGGATTAAAAGCATGTTTTGAAAACAAATTATGCTCCTAAAATAAAGTTTTACTGTATTGGACAAGATGTTCTTATATCCAAAATTTAAAACATGAAAATTACCAAAACAGAACAACAAAGGTATATACAGTGGTATTTCAATTCATGAATTTAATTCACTCCCTGATTATGGAAAAGATGGCCACACTCATGTTCATGCTGGAAAGATGGCAATAAATATGTTCATCACTCAATGCAGTTTGCAAACAAATTGCCAACTTTTTCTATTTTCAAACCAAATTCTTTGCAAACAGAAGGGTTCATAAACCAATGTACCACAATATTTTTGAAATGAAAGTCAGGGTGATTATTAAAAATCTTTCCTCAATTGCATAAACATTGTGAGCCAGAACATTTACTGTATGCTAATGCTGTACAAAATATTATTTGTAATCTAGAGTTATGTAATAGTCTCAGATAAATATAAATAGTCCCAATAGAATATGGCAGGACCCCTGGATCAAAGTCAGAAGAATATGTAATATGGAATAGGCATTCTTTCCTTGCAGTAGACCATATTGTATTCAGTGCTGAACAGAAACCTACATGACACACAGGAGCCTGTCAAACAGCACATGGGCTAACAGAAGCCCCATCCCCCAAGCAACTGTGGCAGAGACTTAAATCCTGGTCTGGAAAGCATATTCTGTTTCAAGAGTTATGCCTCCCTTAATTATTTTAGTAGCTTATTAGTTAACCATGGACCTACTTTTGGCCTGTTCTGCTCTATATCCAAAAAGGCCTTACTTCCCTCTTACAAGCATTGCCTGTGTCAGCTGATATTACCAGATACCACACATATCCTCCTACCCTAATTTTCAAATGCTGTATAATCAATAAATATCAACAGTCTTGATTCCTTGGGGTCCTGGCCCTAATCACAATATGACCCATCTCAGCTCCCCATTTTCCTGTGAGTCTTTGTGTCTTCTTTTCTCCCTCTATTGTATTACTTTGAAGGAGACTAAGACCCTAGGTTGGGGTCTCAACAATAGTCACTTGCAGGAGGTCAAGTAGAGTATCTGGCCCACAACCACTAGAGCTACTAGTGGCCACTAGATCTGGCCAAAACCATGTCCCCCCGGGATGGATATCCAAATAATATGTCGGTAGAGCTATCTTCCAGATGAGCACTACAACACCCATCTTAGAGAAGAGGACTGGCAGCCGCATTTGTTGTAGAAGTTAATACATAAGGAAGCCAGAAAGGCTAACTGAGCATCTGCACTAGCTAGTTGGTATATTACCAACTTTTTTTCAACGTTTTTTATTTCATTTTTCCAACACGCCTGCGTAACAGCTCAAACCATTGTCTCAGGGAAGGGAAATAATATTTTTTCAATATAAGGTGTAAACAGGTGAGATGTACTAGAATCCCAGCCACTCAGACCAAATCCCACACATTCTACTTCAACATGTTCTTAATTGTTAAGTAAAAGTGAAATGGCAGTGGAAGAACCTAAATTAAATATCTGTCAGAAGTATATTACCTTGAATATTGCTTGATAATTTCTCTGGATTTTTAAATAATCTTTTTTGACTGAAACTTCACTGAAGGTATACTTGTACAGGTTTACATGATTTAAAGCAAAAAACTGGCACAATCTGAGAATTTTCCCAAACTGTATAATGTTAGCAAATTCTTACAGTCATTATATAGTTTATTTAACTCTATGAAGACTTTAATAGTTTAAAAACATATATTGCTCTTACTAGAATAGCTGCTAAATAATAGTATGAAAAGTTATCTAAGCACTCAAAGAAAAAATGGAATCATATAAGGAAATGAATCCAGGAAGAGAGCAGCCAAAGAACAAGTGAGTGGGAGCAGTGGGGGGGACACAAGAAAGTGCACAGTTGAGAATAAATATCAAAAATTATACTAAATAGAAATGGCTGAATATATACAAGGCAAATATGGCTGCCTGGACCAATAATCAAGCCTCCACCACATGCTGTCTATAAGAGATTCACTTCAAAATTAAAAACCACATAAATAGATAAAAACATTAAAAACAAATAACATTTAAAATATCTTATTATACCAGGCATGGTGGCTCATGCCTGTAATCCTAGCACTCGGGAGGCAGAGGCAGGAGGACTGCTGAGTGCAAGGTTTGCCTTGAGCTCAGGGCCTGCCTGAACTGCAAAGCAAGACCCTATCTCAAAAACTATATATATATATATATATATATATATATATATATATATACACACATACATATATATGTAAAATTATAATATAATTATAATATAATATTAACATAATTACAATATATATTAATAGTGTTCAACATTAAAACTGTTTAGGGTTTATTAGTATCTTAAAAAGTAAACTGTAGACAAGAGTATCACTAAGTATTAGAACAGTTGTTTCATAATAAGAAATTGAATAATTGATCAGGAGAATATAACAATGAAATACTTTAAAATTTGAGAGACAAATTGTAACATAAGTGAATAATCATGGCTGAATATTTTATGAACTAAAAGAAGGTAGAACAATCCAATGACTTATTTGAACTTATACAGCATTACTTTATAGCCAATGCATACTGCACTTACTTATCAATTGCACTTAGAATGCTAGCAAGACAAATTAAACAATGAGCCCTAAAAGAAGCCTAAAGTTACAGTGGTACCTTGGTCCATCATCTTTCTTCCTTTCTCAATTCTGAGGAAGATTACCACATTCGTACTCGTTCAGGGAAGATCACCCTGACCATGTTCCTCAACCAATAATCAGTAGGAGGATGGAAGCAAAATTTACCAAATGCTTGTTCCAGAAATGAATCATTCACGAATAGAAATGTTTTATACCAAGGTATCACTGTACTGCAAAAGACATAAATTGTGTAGAATATAGCATATATTACCTCACCTAGGGGAGTATTATAAATTTATAGTGTATCCTTAATCAAATCTTTTAAATATCTGTAAATCCAATGACACATCTCTAAATAACCAAGCTACAAAAGAATTACAAGATAAATTATATTTCAAATGAGTCATTATAAAACATAGCATACCAAAAGGTATGGATTCAGTGATAACACAATGCATTTATATGATAGCTTAACATGGAAATCAGTAGCTTTGAGTGGCTGTATTAGAAAAGATAGATGATATATAAACAATAATCCAACTTTTTATATCAAAAATCTTAAAAAAAATAAATTGTACACAAGTTGAAAAAATATTTTGAGAACATTCTACTACAAAATGATTTTATGCCTTCTTTTTGATAGGGTCTCTACCAGCAGACTCCCTCCCCAGGAAGTATAAATACGGCAGTGAATGGAGAGCAGTGAGGGAAACCAGCAGGTGAGACCGGCCTTATCTAAAAGATTACATGAAGTGCCTAAGATCACCAGCACATTAGACACTCCTAACCTGAAAATGAGATTTTTTTCTTGATACTTAGAATCCATGCCATCAAAGGACTTCCCAACCCTGTATAGAATTAAATCATGTAGGAAACATATGGATACTAAAGACAATATGCATCGTCCCTCTGTATGTGCTCTGACCATACATCTGTGTGTTCTACCTTCAATTTGTTGCCTAAGTATCTATCTACTCAATTCCTACAGTGAGGTGTGCATTTGCTGAGAAAGTAGTATGACACAGGAAGCACTAATAGGTTTATTTTTTTCTGGCTTGTAATGGTACAAATATTTTACCAACCAAAACGAGTTTTTTATTCTGCTTTGGTTCTGGAAGACATGAACATGCTAATACCTAAAATCATTTATCAGAAAAATATTTCTTCCCTTAAAATTAGAGAGCATAGTTTATCTGAAATCGAGAAACTGAAAGTAAAAAATAGGGGCCAAAATATATAATAGTCAATGTGAAATAAGAAAATAAAAGGTTCAAAAGGAAGGGGAAACTAGAGAGGAGGGAGGGGGAAAGGGTAGGGGAAAAAAGTAAAAATGTGAAGAGAAGGAAAAACTGGATACAAATTTTCTAGATGAATGCAATCATCACATACATCTAAATTGTACCAACAAAATTAAAATGCAAAAAAAAAAATCAACTGAATGTACAGAACTAAGACAAAAAAACAGAGGGAGATATTTTTTTAAAAACACAAAATACATAATTTTAGCCAGTGGGTTCCCTGTGCAAGTTTTCACTCCATGGGTCACAGACAGAACCAAGATAACAATGTATTTTGTCTTATTTTTTCTTCTTTGCTTTATTTTGGTTTTCGTTTTGTTTTGCTGAGGTGTGTTGTTGTTTGCCTTTCTATATTCAATCCAAATTTAAGATGAATTGAGTTTTGAGTCAAAATCACATTCAGCCTTTCAAGAAATAAGACTTTCATTACTTCCCCAGAAAGGTAATTTCAGCTTGATAGATTTCATTAGACTGGGAGTTTTAGGTTGAAATCACATCTAAATGCACTGCTTCAGAGTAAAACATGGTTTAAAATGTTCTATTTCTGGTTAGACTCCTTTGGACCACCCTGCAGAACTGTATTATATTTTTCTTTGATGTTTATATCCATTTGATTATTTTAATTCATTTAATAAAATCTACAGGAAGGCAAGACCTTTCTTATTATGTTAGCATATTTCACCTCTAGGGAATGTCTGCAGTCATATAATTATGCAAAGACTTATTATTTATACAAATATTTTGTGCCTGCAGGGGGTTCAAATGGATCTGACTCATGAATATTCAACAGTGCCCCTTCCAGCAAGACACAAACATCTTTCTTTGTGGATATCAAACACTAGGATATCTGTATGCATTTTTCCCCTTCGAGTTTATGCATGAAACTGCAGATGTACAGGGACTGCCAAAGCAAGCATTTACTGTCCCAAGAATCATCACATTATAGCACATTCATGCAGATGTCTTAGTAGCATTTTCCTGATTCAGATTTTAAATGGGATTCTACACACACACACACACACACACACACACACACACACCCCAGATATAATTCTAAGTATTCAAAATGAGATAGTAAATATTAAAGTCTCAGGTTAAGATTGTGGTGAGGAACTAATTGGGGAAAGTTGCCTCCATTCCTTTTGTAGCATGATTCCTTTCAAAAAAACCTCTGCATTCCTAAATTCCGATTTCTAACAGCAAAGAGATAGGCAGATGAATAATCTCTCAAAAGAAATTGGAAAAGGTTTTTTTTTATGTGAACAGTTTCCCTTAAATATCACCACCACCGTCCAAACACAAAGACGCCATCCACTCATTTATACATTCACCAAGTGTGTTTGGAACATCCGTTACACCAAGAAATATTATGGGATCTGGGATTATAGTCAGGAATAAAATATAAAGCAGGCAAAGATGCTGTTGTGATGGAATTTACATTTGGAGGGATAGCAGCAGAACATAAGCAATAGATGATTACATAACTAACCAAATAAAAATAGATAAATAAAAAGTAAGCATTGTAGAGCACTGTGGCGATGATAATTTTAAAAAACTTTAACCCTCACATGTGAATATACTTGTCACAGACAATAAACCTGTGTGTCTGTGTATTTTGTAGATTGCACCTGTGCATGTCCACGGTTTTGTTTGATTCTCACACCTGTAGTATGAAATCTCAGCAGAGGAATGCTCATTTTGAAGGCGAGGGGGAAAAGACTCAGAGAGAATGAATCATTTGTCCCGAGTCACAGAGTCAGGGTACAGCGGAGCTGTGGATTCAGTGTGTAGTGTCTGAGTCCAGCGTCACATGCCTCCTGTAATGCCAGCTGTGCTCTCGGGTGGAAGTTCTACCATCCACGACCCTCTATCCTGTGATTTTCAGAAGAATGACCAGGAGAAAATCCAGAGCACATTAACATGCAAAATGAATTTAACCTCAGAGAGAAAATTACAGTCATCTACATGAAGAATGACTAGGGTAAATGAGAAAAAAAGCAAAAATCTCACAGAAGAGGAAGAATGATACTTTTCCCTAGAATGGAGAAAACATGTCCTCTTTTCCTTCCTCTTTCTCTACCAACTTCCAAAAGTAGCCCACAGCCGGGCGTGGTGGCTCACGCCTGTAATCCCAGCACTCGGGAGGCAGAGACAGGAGGATTGCTGAGTTCGAGGCTTGCCTGGGCTACATAGTGAGCTCAGCACTAGCCTGAACTATAAAAGCGAGACCCTGCCTCAAAAAAAAAAAAAAAAAAAAGAAAAAGTAGCCCACAGACGTAGCACTTAAGTGAGAGGTGGCAGGGGGAAAACCTCACACTAAGTCATGTCATATACTCGTACAAATTCTCAATGTGGAGTGTAACTGTGATATGTATATATAAAGTATCAATAAATTAAATTTTAAAAAAAATTACAAAAAACAAAACGCAAGATGTTTCTAGGTTAGTTCCACTTACGTAATGAAGATAAATAAAAAACTATGCCTTTTTATTAGTTTTTTGGAGTGTGTGTGCGTGCGCGTGTGTGTGTGTGTGTGCGCGCGTGCGCACTTAGTTCTAGGGAAACTGGGGGTGATAGACAAGATTCCAAAGACTGAATAAGAACTTATCAAGTCAACTTTCAAAGTGACAAAAAGTACTGACAAACAGAAAGAGGCCTAAAAATGTTATGCATTGCTTCTAAAGACAACTGCAAATATGTTTGAATATATAGAGACACTGTCACTGGTTTTTTAGACATTTTCTCCTTGTCTCCTGAGACTTGTTAATTAGAATGAAGACTACAAGCTTTCTGTGGAAATGATGATTCTGTGTCTCCCTCCCTCTCCCTCTCCCCCTCCCCCCCCTCTCTGTCTCTCTCCCTGTCCCTCTCTGTCTCTCTCTCTCTTTGTCTCTCTCTGTCTCTCTGGCAGGAAAGGAGTAGTAAGTACATAAGATATGCCCAAAAACTATTATAAATGTTTAAGTTAAATTGTTACAGTAAAAAATAACTTATCATTAATCCAGCTCAAAATAGTCCCCTTTTTTTCAAACACACTTATCCCATAATTCTAGAAATGGCTCTGGAACTTCTCTCTTGTGAGTGTCTAGCTATATTGTCACTGCCCTCAATGTCCTCAGTCAATTCAAATTTTTACAAAAAAATTCTGGCAAATAAAAGTGAATGGGAAAAAATAAGAATTGTTATGTCATGTACTGGTACAAATTCTCAATGTTGACTGTGATCACAATGTATATATAAAATTTACCAGTGAAATCAATTTCTTTTTTTGCAGTACCAGGGATTGAACTCTGGCCCTTGTGTGCCCAAGTTTGGTGCTTTAGCACTTGAGCTAAATCCCCAGCCCCTAATAAAATCAAAATTTTTTTGAGATAGGGTCTTGCTCTGTAGTTCAGGCTGACACTGAGCTCACTATGTAGCCCAGGCAAACCTCGAACTCAGCAGCCCTCCTGCCTCTGCCTCCCAAATGCTGGGATCGCAGGCATGAGCCACCATGCCTGGCATTGTGGTATGTGGTACTGATTGCTAGTGGGCATGAATCACCATGCCCGATATTGTATGTGGTTACCGGGGATCGAACCAGGGACCTTGTGCTTGCTAGGCAGGAACTGGAACCACTGGGCTAAATCTCCAGCCCAATAAAATCAATTTAAAATGTTAAAGTCCATTCACATCCATCTTATGCTCTTGACCTGGCACCATGCAACTTCCAGTTGTTCCCATCAAAATGCCCATGAAAACTCAATGTCTTTCATCTACTGAATGTAAATTTCTTTCATCTATTGAAGACAATGAGGCAGCCACAACAGCACAGCTAGAGACTGCCCAGTAGAGCATTTCCAGAACTGCTTCAGAAAAAAATAATGGAATAAGTAAAATATTGGAATAAGTATGTCCAAAGTGAGGGAAAGCCTTTTGAGTTACATTAATGGCAATCTGTCTTTCACTGTATTACAGTTTTTAAAGTAAAAAGTCTGTCAGAATATCTGAACACACACTGTCAAGTGTCAGGATGTGCTCCTCTTCCTGGGTACCCCATAAACCAAGACTTCTACCTTGGCATCCAGTGTGGAGGTAAGTCAGAAAGCTTCGATAGCCATCAGTCATAGACCAGCAGTGGAGGTTTCGACTATGACACCCACTCAGAAACCCCTATAGGAGAAGTGGTTCTCATAAAGATAATGGTGTGTTGCTTTTCCCCAGCTGACAACAGTGAACTTCTCCCTCCTGAACCAGAGCCCCTGCCCCAACAGCAACATCATTATTTAGTATATGTGCTGCCTAAGCGAGCACAACAACATCATTATTTAAATAGCCACCTTGAAAAATAGAGCCCTTTCTCTAGCAACTCAGAGTGAAGAAATTCTCTTTGATTTCCTACTCTAAGCATATTCTCTACGCAGTCTCATGAAAAACTTCTTAAGGTTACAAATAGATTTAAAATAATTCCTTCACAAGGTCTTTATAGATATCAAAATGCTTTCAAGTCTGAGACCATCTTGAAAAAAAAGCATGCAGAGAAAAACTGAGAATTCACAGCACAAAATATTTCCATTTCTATAGGTAAAGATTTCTGTGAGAATGATGATAAATCTGCAGAGCTGTGGGTTTTTTTTTTTAAAGCAAATGATAATGTGATACTGAATCTGTCAGTCTAGATTCGGTTGGCTTTTAGGAAAGCCAGAGAGAGAGAAACACAAGAATACAGGCTGCTAGATCTAAAGGCTTCATAAGGAAACATTAGCATTCTTTATTGAATGGTCAAGAAGCTGTGCCTTAAAAACAGGTTTTAAGACTTCTAAAAATTGAATATTGCTTCAACAAACACCTCAGACCCTTGCAATCTCAAATACTGAGTATTTATATGTAAAATTTAAAATTCACAAATAGTGATTACACAACTAGTGAGAATCTGGGCAAATATTTACATCTCAAAGGGGCAGAGAAAAATTTACAGTTACAAGTTTTCTAAGTGCTTTACAACCAAGTAGGTGGTGGTCTAGAGTCAGGAAAAAACTAGTAGCTTTATCAAGCTGAAGCAATGGTTGATGTCATTTTAGCTACTATTTTGGTTAGAAGAGTATCTATGGGAAATTATATATATACATGGAGCAAACTTTTGTTAGTGTACAATCCAGTCACCTATAACAGGAACCAAGTTTCATAATGCACACAGGTTAAGAGATAATGGGATGGAAGGGGGTAAGCAGAATAGTTAACAGTGACAGTGTTTCTACATGTTTCCACCTCATCAAACCTAAGGTTAACTTTGGACTATATGCAGCCCTTGGTGAAAGCAGCAGTTAAATTATTATCCAGGGAAAATTTACACATGCGATTTATGCTTCAGTGAGAAAAGGCACAAACATGTGGAACAAATAAGACTCTTAAGCCAAATATAATATCCACTAAACTTCATATCCCACTCTGAGAAATATTCCTGGACTGGATTCTCTGACTCCAGTTTCAATCACTCGAGCAATTCCTACCTAAACACAGTCTTGCAAGTATCTTCTTTGCTCTTTGGCATTTCTTTCAACTTTTGCATGTAATAAAGCAAATGCAAAACACCACTTTCAACACAGTGCTGGCCATGTCCATACTTGGAGATGGGGAGGAAAGGATGGTTTTCCTTGTACCGCACTGTTCCCAACATTGGAATACAATCTACGTGACATATTTTGCTAAGATATGTCTAAGAGTGGAAGAATGTCAGTGGCTTACATGGGAGCACTTATTTCTTGATTTTGCCTTATTTATTGGCTTTGATTTTGCTGGTTTCATTGAAGATGAATTCTAAACCTAGGTTCAGTTCAGGGGAACTCCACTAGATTGCCAAAAAGAGTTGAGCAAAAGGCCCAGAAAGACACATCAGGACACAATAGGGCAAGTCCACACGTGCAGGTTTATTTCCAGCCTCTGACCAACTTCCCTTTGCTTATTGCTTATATCCTACCTATATGTCATACAGCCATGCTAAATCAAGGAAGAGGGCAAATGTACTCTTCCCAAAATCAATGAACATATCTGAATAATAATTTAACTTGTAATAGAATCCAAAGGACTTTATGCCTAGCTGTATTATTTTCTTGAGTTAGATAAACAAGGTATACAAAATATTAAATTACAGTCTATTAAATCTAAGGTGGTTCATATTTCAATACGGATTTCCAATTATTTTCCTCCTTTGCTTCATACTACTATATTACTGATTGTGATATGACATCTTGACATAAGAACCACATAGAAGATTAGTAGTTTGGGATGTATCTTTGGATGATTGACACATAGTCTTGTGGCCAAACCTTTCTCCAGGTGCTTCTACTTCTCTTCTCTCTCTCCTGGCAGAGGAATAGATACAGTGACCCTTTTAGAAGCCACAGCGACACAGGTGATGCAGGTGATGCAGATGACGCAGGTGATGGTGGGGACGCAGGTGATGCAGGTGATGTAGATGACGCCGATCAATTATACATTGCTAAATGCTACTTCCGCCCTTGACCCAATCACACCCCACCACAAGCACTGCTCCCGCCCTCTCGTCCAATCACGCCCCAAGCCATCCGCTATAATTGCCTGTAACATCCATAATCAAGAAAGGGAAGCTTCTTGATCAACATGGAGTCTGGGAATTGTGACTCTGCATCCCTGCTCACACTCCCAAGGTCGCGGCCGGACGACATAGTCTAGCAAACTGAGGTGGAGAGACTCACCCCGGAGGACATAATAAAAAGGGAAAGAAAGCCAGTGTGCCCTTTTCAGAGGAACTTCAGTCTTGACCACACCACTGCCTTTGGACTTTGGTCTCCAGTTTCTTTTTCTTCCAGCACCAAGTCTTCAGCCTTCCAGTGGAGCTACAAACTCTCTGGTTCCCATAGCCTTCCAACATAGTTTTGCACTGGTGATTACAATGAGCTTCTAGACTTTACATGTTCAATTGTTTTTGGGTTCTCTGGCTCTCCAGTACATAGACAGCCATTTTGGATTCTCTGCTTCTGAGCCCATGGGCGACCATTGTGATTCTTTACCTTTTGATCCTGGAAGTTGGCCTAGTGAATCCTTTTGTATAAATGTATATATTTATATAAATAGAAATTTCTCTAAATTTTTTTGAGACAAGGTCTCACTTTATAGTTCAGCCTGGCCCTGAACCATGTAGCCCAGGCAAGTGTCAAATTTACAACAATACTCCTTTCTTTGCTTCCTGAGTGCTGAGATTACAGACATGCGCCACCACACCCAGCATTGTGGTATGTGATTAACAGGGATCAAACTCAGGACCCTGCACTTGCAAGACAGATGCTGGAACCAGTGAGCTAAATCCCTGGCCCCCATAAATTTCTCTTTTTAAATAGCAAAACATTTATCGGTATATTTTAGGCATACATAATAATAACATTCATATTCATCATAGGGAATTTGTACCTATATATGATAAACCCCATGTTTCTGTACCACCACAGAACAGAATACTAATATATCTTTTATTTGAGGTTTCACTTAGCCATTTCAATCATTCTCAGTTAACTGTGGCCTGACAGTATTAATTGAAAATTTCCAGAAATAAAGACATCGTAAGTTTTAAATTATATGATACTTTGAGTAGTAGGGTGAAATCTTACATTGTCCTACTCAGTCACCCTGGGGGTCCAAATCGCTCTTTGTCCAGTATATCCACACTGTCTATGCTGTCTGCTCAGGGACACTTAGCTGTCACTTCAGTTGTGAGCCTGCCTATGCCAGCATATGTCACAGCATGTATGGCATTGCTTCTGTGTGCTTAAGCTACCTGTATATAGTAGCTTAATACCTATGTCAATCACTTTACCTTGTACATACACACTGTGTCACCTGTTATCTCAAGAAGGATGGTGAACACAGTACAGAAAGGATTTTGAGAAATCACATTCATATATAACTCCTATTACAGCAGATTAGTATTGTTTAATTTTATTATGTTATTCTTCTTACTCTCTGTACTTTGTCATAAGTATATGTGGGAATAAAACAGGATATATATAGTTTCACACTACCTACAGTATCAAACTTTTACTGCAGGTGTTGGTACATGCTCCCACAAGCAGAACTACTGTGCTTGAGGAAGTCATCTATTTCCAAGGACTTGAAGGATTTTGAGGTTAGCTTATTATAAAGTGAAGGTCTTAGGAATTCTCTCTTCCCAGAAATGAAGAAAATACCCCAAGGGTGTTGGTTATGCCTTCTGTGCCCAGTTGATAGGGAAGAATTAACATTAATTATAATAAAGATTAGCCACACACCATGTCTGAAAATAAACCATCATCTAGATTAACATTCTTTATTGCTGCATTTTAGACTTTTCTCACAAATGCTAATGAAGTAACATCAACAGACTGGTGAGTGATTGTTGGCATAGTACAGATAAACCTCCTTAGAATGAGTCAGCAAACAGAAACTAGATCCTCAAATTTACACACTGAGTACTTGAACTGAAAGTAAAGTGCCTGGCTACTACTTCTCTTCAGCCAACCTCTTTCAGCAAATCTCTGTTGTCACCTCTTTTATTTGCTGTGAAAATTCCAGCAAATGTGATCTTTCCTCTGTTCATTTACTGATGCTCTTTGAACAGATGTCCCAGCTGCGTTTCTTTGCCTGCTCTTCCCTTTAGCCCAAATCAAATTGTTTATTCCTTAAAAGCCAGAGCTTCCACCACGAGCTACCCAACCATTTCCTAAGCATCCAGAGAATAGTGCTTTTCTGCTGTAAAATTTGTGGTAGTGAGTTTAATAGAAGCTGAAAGACTTTCAACTCAAAAAGTCCTTTTAAACTAAAATTCATACTTAAACATTTTTTTGGACTATAAGTAATAATGTTTACTCAAACTAACTCACATGGGAGGGAATCCCTTTGTTACAATAATTCAAGACACACATTCTTAGATTATAGAAATTTAGGATGAACTCAGATGCTAAGGAATTTTATATGACTTTATCAAATTTTTTTTTGAAAAGTCAAATTGTAATGGAAGACTTAGGATCAAGATGGATTAGAACCATAATTTATTTAGCTTCAGAGAGCTATGAGCTTAAATAATTCAGTTGAAACACAGGCCTTATATAAATGCATTTCTAATAATATATATTGGGTTTTAAAAAAAATAAATATCCTGAAGTTGTGTTTCCAAGAATTTCTATATACAATATATACTGTTAGCAGTAACTTGCTATCAGAGTTCTTGAGGAATATGTCCTGCATTATATTTGTGTGTGTGTGTGTATTTTTTTTCTTTTTTGAGACAGGGTCTCGTTTTGTAGTTCAGGCTGGCCCTGAGCTCACCATGTAGCCCAGGCAAGCCTCGAACTCAGCAATCCTCCTGCCTCTGCCTCCCAACTGCTGCAATGATAGGCTTGAGCCACCAAGCCCAGCATTTGTGGTATGTGGTATTGATTACTGATGGTCATGAGTCACCATGCCCGGTATTGTTGTATGTAGTTACCGGTGATCAAACCAGGGACCTTGCACTTACTATGCAGGCGCCAGAACCACTGAGCTAAATCTCCAGCCCTGTCCTGCATTATATTAAAGAAATCTGTTTCCCACTTAACTAATGGACTTTACTATTTATTTGTCCCTCCACTTCAAAGTGCTGGCATCTCTCCAACGAATGGAAAAAAAATTCTAACATCAAACATAGTGCTACGTAATTCTTGCAAATTTTTATGCCACTTAGAACAACAGAGCCTACAATGCTATTCCATTCAGTAGGAGTCATCTCTGTTGATTAAATGCTTAAGTATTGGTCAAAAGAGAATCTAACTGATATAAACCAGAGTGCTACAGCAACTGAGGCAAAAACAGAGCATACTAGATACAAGCACTTACTCTAGTGGCTTGTAAGTTTTGAAAATAATATATTCTACGATGAATGTATTTGTGACCAAAATGAGAAGCACATCAATATGTTTAAATACACCATGTAAATATATGCATATATGTCCATGAGTCTATATGCCTGTGTGTGTGCTCACTTCGGCAGCACATATACTATATGCCTGTGTGTATACATGTGCATGTACATAATATAATATAATATAATATAATATATATAATATATATAATATATATAATATATACTAAGACTCTAAAATTCAAAGCAAAACTCTATACTCATAACTCCTCTCTAGGCCAGTGATAAATCAGGCACCCTGTACTATGAAACTCCTTCATCTATTACCCTAAGTAGTAAAATTGATGAAAAAAAGGTCGTTTCCTACTTTGGGCCTCCATCACACAGCAGTCTAGATGTTGCCGGCACACGCCACACTCTGTGAATGGAGACTACTTCAGCACCAAGGACTGGGAAACTACTAAGTACTCAGCATCCCTGTGACTCAGGACCTCACGAGCCCGTGGTACCCAGTATCCTTGCAGCCACTTCTTAACAGGGAGGACAGGAGCCGCGGAATAAACACCATGGCCCTATTTTTTCTTCCACACAGTTTTGCAATACACTTCACAAGACTCTTCAGGAAGTCTTACAGAATCCAACACCAGCTGCCAATAGCAGTAACAACTCAAAAATATCCTTGTACTGTCTCTTTATCTTTCCCTCATTTCACACTCTACTCCCCGTTCTTTGGATCACCCCTCTAGTAACCTATTTCCATGGGAGCTTTCGTCTCAGGACTTGTTCTTAGGAGATCGCAGACTAAGAAGTGAGTTCTGTATAAGGAAGGCAAATGTTGAATAATTTTCACCGTAATGCTCTTGTATAAGAGCAATCTAGATTCTTTGGAACATTTTAGATATTATGAGCTAAATCTGGGTGTTTGAGATTCTTCCAGTAAGCAAATAATTCCAATATGGGAAGCAAATAACCCAATTTTCATTATTCTCAGTTTTATTTTGTGGCATGTATTATGTAACAGGTTTTTTCTGATATGTTAGTGAGGGGCAAAGCTTTCTCTTTAGAAAAGTGTCCTTCTGATATTATATGATGTATTTCAGAAGACTCTGACCACACCATTAGCCTGCCTCTTCTTTTCTAATTCAACCTCATCTAGAGATGTGGAGAGACTATGTGGTCAACTGTCACAGCACATTTTCAGTCTTCTACCCAGTTACTAAAGTTGTGAGACTAAAGTTCCAGGCAACAAGAAGAAAGAAGAACACAGGGCTCTCATGAATTCTCTTTCAGCCCACGGAAATACAGGCTTCTCAGATTCCCTTGTCCTGGCTCCTGAATCTTACCTGGAATATGGCTGTGATGACTGGATTTTTACCAATAGTTTGGACAGTGAAGTTCAGGAATGGAAAGGGCAGAATTCTGGATCCCTGATGATAACTAAATTGCTAATGCTCAATTCTAGACTTCCATCATGCAGGGAGACATAAACTGCTACCTCAAGTAACCATGACTAAGGATTTAAAAGTAATTCTAACACTAAAACTCTGTATGCAGAAAGTGCAGCAAGTGTTGACCAACTTGGCCTCCCTCATCAGTGGTAACACTGTTCTAAGAATCCAGGCACATTTTTGGTTGTCGTAATTTGAGGGGAGTTGTTCCTGGCATTGGAGAGGTGGAGGCCAGAATGGAAGAGAGCCATGCTGTGATTCACTGAATTTCCTTTAACAAAGAATTAATTACCCAAAAGCTGTCAATAGTGCCAGAGTTGAGAAATCTTGCATTGAATCGATCCATACTCTTCATCATAACCTCCTTCATACAAACTGACCTATACAAGAAGTCACCCAAGTGGTTGTTGGCACAAACTGTCTTGGCTCATTCCTTCTTTTCACCTGCTGGCATGGCATTTTTCCCTCTGGTGCACCAGGACTGTAATAGGACGTTCCAAAGGTCCTAAATTATCTATTCCCCAACATTCTTTTAAGCCTATGGCAATCTCGATGATAGATGAAAGAGCAAAAGAAGAACTTGTGTTTAGAAAAGACAATGAAATACCAGAGAGAACCCAGTTGCGCTCAGTTTATTGATTTCCTTCTACAGCTAGAAACATTTGCCACCGTGGGAAATGATGTAACACATATTCAATTATTCTCTCTGCACTTTGTTAAGATTTAGAATTATTTTCTGCTCATTTTCTTATTAAAAAATAAAAGATGTTCATCACTGAACATTTAGAAGCCATTATTATTGAGCAAAGGGAAGAAAATTACAACCATCCATAATCCCAACGGAGCCAGAGAAACGATTAATTCTGCAATATATATGCATCCAACTCTTTTTCTGTGCACACATATCATATTAGTACATAAATGAGCCCATACTCTACTTATTCTTTAGAACTTTAACTTTTCCCCACTTAGGAATATTACATTTCACACCAATTATTATCCATTTACCTTTCAAAAGCAGAGAGCTAGCTTTTAAAGGGAAAGTGTTTTTCATACTTCTAAAGTGGCAGAGTGTTACATACAGGTTTGCTGAGCTTTCAGGATGACCAGGCGCCATAGAAACGTGGGGGGTTTTTCTTACGCATTGCTAAGCAAGGCCAGGGTTCCTGCATTGTTCGCAGCACTATTGCCTTGGCAATAAAATAATCTCTCCACGTGTCTCCCTTTAACACACAATGACAATGGCTCCCTCTCTTTGTCTTTCTGTCTCTCTGTTCCTGTTTGTGTCTCTCTTGTGCCCTTAGACATACATTTTTAGATAGTGAAATATGCAATGCTTTACATATTTAATACTCTTCCTTTTGAGCCCAGCATGAAGACAAACATATATATCAATAAAGCTTCTAGTAGAGAAAAGAAACTTAGCCTACCACAATCTTAAAGAATAAAATGAAAGTTATTATAAAAGGAGACAGCTTAGAAGAAAGGGCTGCCTGCCTGGAGAAACAGCGGGTCAGGGTTATAACTGGCAATTATCACACTGAAAAGCATCTTAACCAACGAAAGTCATAAGGTCAGAAATCTATAATTTTGTGAATTAACATCATGTTCTAAAATATTTTGGATGAACTTACCAGAAGTTGATTATCTCAGACAGAGAAAACTTCAGCTGATCTGCCAGGTTATAGGACCAAGAAGGAATAGTTTCAACTCCTCTAACCTGCCCCACTGAGCCGCACGTATGGTACTTAAGAGAGGTCAAGGTGAAGGCTGTTCCTCACACGTGAAGTCATCGAGTGTGTTATCTGAGGTCAAAAGGAGCCGAGCCTACTCAACCCAAAGTTGACTGATTCTAGAGATTTAAAATCACTTTTTTTTTTCTTTCTTTCGGCATCTATCTCCCAAAACACAGAGGCACACTTCAGTCCTGGAAGAAGAGCCTCAGTTTGTGACTCCTGGTTTCACTTTCTGATGTAAATAAGGTCATGAATTTCTCTGTGTTCTCATCTCTGTTGGTTTCAGACCAATGTTCTGTACTAATCCCGAGTGGAAAGGCGTGGGCTAATGAATGCGTCAGCACGCAAAATAGTGCAAGAGATTAAAAGTGGACCACACTAAATTAATTCATGGTGAAGTTTCTTCAGGAAGGTTTTACTTCAATAGACTACTGTGTGTTGTCTGTACCTCAACTTGTGCTGTTAGCTGCTTCTGATTCTGAGGGAGCTATTTAGCAATGCTCTATATTATAGTTAATCAATGCCAATGCCAAATATTTATTGCATGAAAGATATGAAAACAAATACCATCTTGTGCAAGGACAGGTTTTCCCTCCCCTTATTAAAAGGCTCGTATGTTAACTCCGCAGGCCCAGGCTGCTCAAAACCTGAATACTGTATCAAAGGTTTTTCCTTCAGAACCAACTGTTGGCCATTTCTGGAAGATAACCTCTGAGACCTTAGGCTATTCTGCCCAGGAAGAACATTATATATGCTCTTTTAATGCTTGATCCCTCTAAACTAGTTTCCCCAATAATGTGATTTAAGGTAAAAGCCTAGCATTGCTCTGAAGGCTTTGGGGGTAGCTGGGGTCTGCGCAGCAGAGATTAGTCACTGATCCCCAATAAAACTCATGCACACCCACTCTTGGGTGAGTTTCCTCTCACACATACGTCATACTTCAGTGCTAGAGAATGAAGTGTGACTATGAGGAGACACCTAGAAGTTAATGCTTGGCTCCTCTCAGACTTTGCTCAAACAACTTTCTCCTTGCATACACTGATTTTAATCTGTCTCATTCTGCTATAATCACCTATAACCTTGAGAATAATAATTTTGAGTTCTGCATCCTCCTAGATAATCAGTCTTACACATTCCTTTCAGTATTCACTATTTATTTTTTAGATGTACCACTGAAGCAGTCATATCACTCTTACTCTTTTATTTGTGCACTAAAAAATCATTATCAAGCATTCACTTTAAATCTGCACATTATTATTCTATTTAAAACATCTTTTAGTATACCAAGCTTTCTTTAAATAAATAGTGGGAGTCACTTTCTGAGACCTGTAATCCCTCCTGTGAAATTTAGTTATTGTCTAGTATGTTAAATCAAGGCAAGTCTAAGACTAACTCTCTATATAGAACTTAAGTATTTTCACTAGCGAGCAGAAACAGAGACCAGTTATGCCATGCACTCAGGAACCAGCTCTCCTCACTGCCAGGCTGCTGAGAGCTCCCAGCCAGCAATTCACTCAGATGGTGGCAGTGGACCCAGCCACCCCCTGTACACCAGGTGAGACAAGTGTCCTCCATGAAGCAGACATTCCCAGGGCCCTAACAGATGCTTTCACACTGTCAGGCCAGTCTATCTATGCAATTGGCATGGGGATAACAAACTTTCTAAGCCACCACCCACTTTTCACACTTTTATTTCACCAGTGGAAAATTATTTCTAACACCCCTTATGCTAATAACAAACAACTTCTGTTGCATAAATTTCCATTTAGGGGTGCTAAGTTATCACCCCTAGAGCTGTTGATAAATGATTAAGGTGTCCCCTATGCTATACTGTTTAGCAACTTCTGAAGTGTGAATTCCTGGAAAAGGTAATGTATGTGGGAACTTAACCTAGGATGTAAATTAGAGTTAACTTTCATATACAAACATATACTATGCAGATACTGCAAAACTAGCCTTAAATTCCACACAAACAACAAAAGTATTAAAAGGAAAGAACACAGAAATACAAAGCAATCATTATCATGTTTTTTCCCCTATGTTCAATATACTTTTCTTATCCATCTCATAACCATTAATCAAAACTTAGCATCTATTATATATTAATAGGACTGTTAGGTAACTGAGTGATAAAAAGATGATTAAATATTGGTTTGTTCAAACAGAGTAGAAGGAAAATCAATGCTACTAGGTAGAAATAACTTTACAAATAGTATATTAAATTCTCACAATAAACTTGAAAGGTTTGTATTATGATCACCTGTGCATAAAAATAAAACTGAGGTTCAGAGAAATAGAATATCTTGCCATAGAACATGGTGAGACCCAACTGTAATAAAGGCAGACGCCCCCATAACCTGGGGCCTTTCATGAATATAGTAAACCTATCCTTTTCCTCATAAAATGACCCTGATGACACACAGCTACATATGGACCATTTCTAGGACTCTCTTTCAGAGTGAAACTGAACTAACAACCCACATGTGATTTTTTTATGACAACCACAACAATAGGTATTATATATAATATCACATTTTCTCAAAAGTTCCAAGAACTTTGAGAGATTAGTATAGAGTTGAGTTGATTTAGACTTAGAGATGTTAAATTGATATATACTACTTATGTGTACTTTGGCTAAAAAATGTTCACCAATTATAAATGTAATTACTGTATCCATAGGTGTTTTTGTTTTTTTTTTTTTTTTGAGACAGGTTCTCGCTTTGTAGTTCAGGCTGGCCCTGAGCTCACTATGTAGCCCAGGCAAGCCTCGAACTCAGCAATCCTCCTGTCTCTGCCTCCCAAGTGCTGGGATTACAGGCGTGAGCCACCACACCCAGCACTGTGGTATGCGGTATTGATTGCTGGTGGGCGTGAGTCTCCATGTCCCGCATTCTATGTGGTCACCGGGGTCCAACTCAGGACCTTGCTCTTGCGAAGCAGGTGCCAGAACCACTGAACTAAATCTCTGGCCCCCCATAGGTGTTATTTTAAAATTCTTTTCTCCTTGATAATTTTCAGTTTAAGGAAAAGTTGTAGCATTTGACCCACATCTAGTTTTTCCCTTTTGCTTATATGGTCCATTTATAATTAATGTCATTCTCATTAAACAAAGTAAATAATCTATTCAGATTTCACTAGTTTCTACTGAACATCATTTGCACTTTCCAGGATCTTATTCAGCAAGCACACTGAGTCACCATGTCTCTGTAAACACCTGTGGACCTGGTAGTTCTGGTTTTCTGTTTGTTTGTTTTTGATTACCCTGGCACTTTTCAACAGAAAAGCCCAGGTGATTTATAGAATGTCTCTAAAAAGGTATTTATCTGATGTTTTTCTTGTGCTTGGACTGAAAGAATGAATTTCAGTAGTGAAAAGCACAAAGAAGAAATTCCATTGTCCTTGTATCATACCATTTACATTATCCAAATGGTTGATACTATTAACCTTGATTGCCTAGTCGAAGTGAAGTATGTCAACTTTCTCTGACATAAAATCACTCCGTACCAAACATTGCTCACACTGGTTTCTCGAAGGAAGTCGCTAAGGTGGAGGAATGCTCCACCTTCTTGTGGGTATCTGCAGAAGTCACTTGGGATTTTTCTGCCCGGTAGATTTTTCTATTCTATCCCATTTATCTATTTTACTTTGTCATTTATTTATATCAGTATGAAACTGTAGGTGTTTTCTAATTTGGGTGACAGTCCAATACTACTAAATTTTGCTGCACAGATTCTGTGACTCCTGGTGGTTGCTGGTGTTTGTGCCCATGTACATGTGCGGGTTTTAATGTATGTGTCCTAACTTTCTGCCAGTGACAGAGCTCCGTGCTCATTTCAGATACTTCCTGTTCGGCCCTAAAATCACCCACTACTCTAAGAATGCTGGCTCATTAGAATGTTGGAGACTGCTTTTAGAAATCACAATCTGGGCACTGAATATGCTTCCTGCCATCAGGATGTAATAGCTATTTAAATACTTAAATCACTTAAGTACTTCTTTTTGTTCCTTGACTCAAAAAACTATTCAAAAGAATACTTTATACATTTTAAATTATTTAATCGGCAAGTACATTGCACAGTGTTTAAAAGAGTTAATTTCATGTCCATAGGATTAGATACGATTCAAAAGCTTCTTAAAAGTGAGTGTGAAAAATGACTGCACATACTGAAAGATCGATAAAGAAAGGCTTTTATATTGGCTTTCAAACCTACATAGGCACTCCATTTTTTCACTTTTCATTTTTTGGAAACATTATTAAAATAATGCTTTCGAACACTCTTTGTGTACCACAAGAAAAATTTACTCCGAAATCACCACAAAACACAATGCACATATGTGACAAATACTGTTTACCTGAAACTTTTTTCGGCAACTGCTGCAAGCAGATAGATACTCCTTGTTCAACAAGCTATCCGGTTAATGACTGTTCTGACTTACTCAAGCGCATTATGTGGACGCACAATCCGCTCTTTACAAATCTACTTTGCTTTTTGAATAGTTCTGTGCATCTTGTTTATAGACCCTTAGTGCTTTCTGTGTAGTATACCTTGTTTGTACAATAATTTTTGCTAATTGTACTGTATAGTACAGTACTACAGCTTTATGTTCTATTATATGTTGTAGTTGTGCAAATAAAAGTCATACAGATGAAAGCAAAGCTGTCAAACTGGAGTTGCCTTCGACCACTTCTTTGTTCTGAAGGTACATACTTCATACAATTCCTCATTTAACAGTCTAGAAGCAAGAACATGACTCAGCAGTTAAATGAGTGTCTGCACCACCTTACAAAGACTCCCTAATAGAAGTATGAGCAACATACTCAGATCACTCCCAGCAAGGAAAACCCAAATGCCCAATAAACATGTCAGTAGACACGAACTTTCCGTGGCGTGCTCCCTCTCTAGGGCTGCTTTCCAGTGGCTTAACACAGAAGGAATTTATATTTTGTAGTTTGGTAAAAGGTCTCATGTGGGGTTTCATGGAGCTAGGGTCAAGGTGTCAGCCGTGCGGATTTGTTATGGGAAGTTCTAAGATGGCATTCATTTCCCAAAGTCAGAATGGAAGAAAACTCCCACATTTAGAGGCCCATACACTGCCATCTTTCTGATACTTCTATTTTGTCTCCCCTGACTTTTAACAATTCTTATGATTACACTAGACTCACCCATAGAGTCCAGGTTAATATTCCTATTTTTATAGTTGCTCATTAATAATTCTAATTTCATTTGCAATCTTCATTCCCCCCTTTTTTTCCTTTTTTATGCCACAAAACATTTTCACAGCCTCTCATGATTAGGATGTGAATTTCTTTGAGTGGTGATGGGGAAGAAGGACTCAATTTCTGCTAGAAATAATTTGTAATCACATAAAATAAATGGAAAGAGAGCTCATCCACTGCCAAAGGGAGTAGAGTCTGGCACAGTCACTTTAAAGAGGAACTAGGTTTTATTGCATAATTTGAAAATAAATCACATTTCTAGATAGAAAAATTAAATAAAATCAAGCAGTGGGGGACAAAAATGTCTAGTATCATTTCCACTCTCTTTAACAGAAACAAAATGTAAAACAAGATAAAATAATTTTCAACAAGAATGGGTAAATTATGGTCCAACTGTATAGCAAAATATGATGTACCATATACCAATTAAATGCAGCACAAATTTCATATATATTCTAACATGAATTATGTCATTAACATATGTTATTTAAATATTCTGAAAGTTAACATGATTTCTAAACCGTTTAAAGAACACCTATACATTACCTGTATATAAATGATTATGTTGTTTGTTATTCAAAGTGGGGGATTTTTAAAGTAAAGAATGTAAAACTACAAGTGAAAACCAAAGCCATAGCACACGAATGAATTGAAATTTAGGCTAAAAATCATAACTAATTAATAAAGTCACTTTCCTCTCAGACTCAGAAAGGCAATTTATCAGAAATGCCCCCTGGCTTGCCTTCTGCACAGGTCTTCCTCTAGAACAGAGCACCAAATACAGGGAAGAGGGACCTGACAATGTCCCTTACCCTTCCTCCTCCTTATCTGTATAATATATATAAGCATAAATGCACAGAGACTAACAGTAGCTATAATACTTTCTTCCTTTAAAAATCAGTGAATGAGTGCTCGCTTCGGCAGCACATATACTAAAAAATCAGTGAATGAATCAACCAATAAGTAAAACAAAATCATGTGCATGTTTCCTTCACTATACATCAGGCCTTTAAACACCTTACTCTTACTCTCTATTCAATATTTTCTCCAGCCAAGCCATCTCCTGCCCCCACCTGCTGAGGTCCAAGCGTGCACTCCTCCCACATTCAGGATTTCAGGCTTTCCCCCAACACCTGGGAGGCTCATTCCTCCGCTCACGTGGGCCTCATACAAAATGTTACATAGGGGAAAACTCACCAGATCAAACCACCTTTTAAAAACAAAAAACTCCACGTTTTTCTTATTATTACTTATCACATCCAACTTATGCTCAGTTGTTGATTATCTGACTCTCTCAAGAACGGGGGTGATGGCCGGAGGGTTAGCTCAGTGGTTCCGGCGCCTGCCTCGCAAGCGCAAGGTCCTGAGTTCGATCCCTGGTAACCACATATAATGCTGGGCATGGAGACACGCCCCCCAACAATCAGCACCGCATACCACAATGCCGGACGTGGTGGCTCACACCTGTAATCCCAGCACTCGGGAGGCAGAGACAGGAGGATTGCTGAGTTCGCGGCGGCTTGCCTGGGCACCATAGTGAGCTCACGGCCAGCCTGAACTACAAAGCGAGACCCTGTCTCAAAAAAAAAAAAAAAAAAGAACAGGGGTGATGGGAGAACAGTGATCCTCCATTCAATATGCAGACTACTGCCATGACGGGTACCCTGAACATGGAATGCTCCCCAACTATTCAGTGAGTGAATGAATAATTAGATTGGGAGTATTTTTAAAGTGTTACAAGGAAGAGAGACAACTTTTCCAGGTTTGCAAGGATTGTGATTTATCTATAAGGCAGAGATGAAAAGAAATACATCATCACCGACCAAAAGCAGCAACAGATGTACTTAGAAGACATGGGGACAGGGGAATGAGTATAAGTAGCTTGTTTGCTCTGAGGTGTTGAGTTTGTATGCAGTCTTATCACCTAAAATCATTTAAAAGTAGCATAGAAACAAGCTGTGCCATGTTTCAAATCTTAATGTCAAGTGTCAAAGATTCTTTTTAATTGAATTCTTTATTGGAATAATTTATATACATCTCACAATCACACATAACTTTGGGGAATTTGTACCAATATATGACACAGTCGATTCTCATTTTTACCCATATCCCCACCCACCCACACCTCCCCACCCCCTATATACATTCTCTTTTATTTTCTTTTGGAATCATATTTATTCCTTCCCCTCATTACATTCCAACACCAAATTTCCTTTGGAAATTTCCTATTCTATAAAAACTGTCATACTTTCTAGGCCTCATTTGCATCTACAGGTGCTCATATCAAAGAGAAGATCCAGTATCTGCCTGTGATCTATTTATTTTACTTATTAGTGTGTCCTCCAGGTGTATCCACTTGCACATAAACTAATCAATCTTGTCATTCTTTATGGCAGAATAACACTCCATTTTATAAAGAACCCCACATCTTCTTTATTCAGTCTCCAGTTTTGATGGGCATTTGGGTTATTTCCAAGATTGAGCTATCACGAACTGAGCTGCTATGAACAAGGGTGTACATCTGTCTTTCCAATGTGATTTTTAAAATTCCTTTGGGTATATTCCTAGCAGGGGGATAGCAGGGTCAAATGGGACCCCTAGTACTAGACCTATCTCTTTCACCATGTACAAAACTAAATTCACAATGGATGTGAGACTTAAACATTAAAACAGAAACAATAAGCTTTCTGGAAAACAGGTTAGGTAAAACTTTTGGAGACATTGCCTTAGGCAGAGACTTTATGAATAAAAACTCTATAGCACAAGAACTAGCAGAAAGATCAACAAATGGGATCTCATCCTACTGAAGAGCTTCTGCACAGCAAAAGAAGTCACTGGCACCACTAAAAGACAATCAACAACATGGGAAAAATACTAGCTGTTTATCAGACAAAGGGCTATTATTTACAATATATAAAGAACTTAAACAGATCAGCCTCCCCAAGTTTAAAGACCCAATTCAAAAATGGGCATCTGAAATGAACAGACACTTCTCAGAGGCAGAAGTCAAAGCAGCTAAGAAGCATATGAAGAAATGTTCAATATCACTGGTCATTCGAGAGATGCAAATGAAAACAACACTGAAATTTCATCTCACTCCACAAAGAATGGCCGCAATTACAAAATCAACCAACAATAAATGCTGATGAGGCTGTGTGGAGAAAGGAACCCTTTTCCACTGTTGGTGGGATTGCAGACTTGTGCAACCATTGTGGAGATCTGTGTGGAGATTTCTCAGTCAAAGATATTTTTAAAAAGTAATCCTACATAGTCATGCTTCAGAAAGTGGGCAGAGATCTAGGAAAGATGAACTAAACAGTGAGGCTATGAGAACCAAAGAATCCAGAAAACTAGTTAAGGCAAGAAACCACAAGAGCTGAAATCACCCCCATAAGAGCTGGAAACACTTCCCACTAAGAAAGACTTAGCAAGGGTCACATATACACAACTAACCATTAACGCTACATGCATGTACAACTCACCTGGGAACCTTTTTTAAACCATGAAGCTGGACGATCCTGCAGATTATCAGGGGAATTAATTTGGGTCAGTGGTTTTCAAAGTTCTGGTCTCCTCAGTATTAAATGGAATTTGTAGACATGCAGACTGATTTCTAACCTGTTAGAATTAAAATGCAGCCAGAACCACTGAGGTATAAGAGTGGACACAACAATTTGCTTCTTAACAAGACATCCAGGTGATTCTGATGCACTGATGTTGGAAAACTACTGCCCTCCAGGGCCGGATTGAACAAAAATTGAACAGATTTATGATGGTATATTATTTGTTTATCTGAAATTTTAACTTTATTGAGCGACCTGTATTTTTCCTACACATCCAAAGTTAAGGGAGTAGAATTATATTACCGTAAAGCTAACGTTTGAAGTTTAAATACTTAGAAATAAAATTGGCAGTTAAGGAAAAGAAAAAGGGGTAAAAGCAGGAGTTGACTTGTAGATAATCATGAATATGTTTGTAGATACTTCAGGATTAGATTGTTTTGGGAAATTCAGGTGAAGGGCTCAGATTTTACTGGTAATTATTAGATACAAATACCTGTATAAACACAATAATTAAAAATTTCTGTATCAATAGGTATAGAAGGCTAAAACTTGAGGAATATACTTATTTTGATGCAAAGACAGAGCAAAGTCACTGAGATGGAAAAAGAAGTACTTCTTCATGAATTTAGCCCCAGAATTTTTGCCTGAACTTTCTATGATCAAATATTAATTAATTTTGCACTGTATGTCAAAAGTACAAGTCAGCTCTTTGAAGGCAGAAGCCATATATATAGATTCATTAACAATTTTATTCACAAAAATACTAGTATATTAAGGTACACATCGAAGTTAGTCAATTAATTTTCAATTAACATGTTTAAGAATCTGACTGACCAGATTAGTATTTTGCTGTGAAATAAGAAAATTGTATATCCTTGAGATATAGTTTCAAAGGAATATACACTTATCATAATGCAGCTAGGCCTTAAGATCATTTCAATACAACAGTAAGAAATTTTGTTTCACTTTTCTGTAAAAAATCATGGGGAAAGGGAGATTGATATTATATTTTCTACTTAGTATGGTACAAAGTAACTCGAATGGCTTAACAATGACACAGGATATTAGAATGGAGACCAGGTGTGGAAGGACAAGGAAAAAATTATAAACCTGACAAAATGGAAAAACAACGTTATATAAAGAGAGCTTAGTGTTTTATTTCCTGAATATTCTTGTGTCTAAATGGAACAATAAAGATACGTTTCCTATTGGTGATCAAGGTGTTTTCTGGAAAGATTTATATTTGGAAATGTGGACATTGTACTTTTGGTATGGAGCCTCCACTGGCCTTGTAGTAAGTTGTACTGTCATTAAACAAGGAATTGGTTGTAAAAATGAATCTTCATCTCAATGGCAAAATTTATTGCTCCAATAAAAGGAAAGGCTCCCAAGGTTCACTGACTCCACACTGCCAAAGAAAGTGAAAGTAACGATCAGGAATTTTTCTGTATTATATGACTAGGTCATTGTAGCAAAAGTAGGAAGAGGTGATGAATAACTGAAGAGCTTAAGGAAAGTTCAGCCTAAGGGGAGACATAGGGGATGCACATTTAGGTCATCAAAATAAAAATGAACCTTATCGGAGAAGGCTCAAGCAAAAAGCAATTAGAGTCAGTTTTATACGATCGGATCTTCACTGGATGTTTCTACTGTATCAGTAAATCAATGATTAAAACTGCCTCTTTGTGCAGTGCTGGTTATTAGTTTCCTGTTGCTGCTGAAACAAATTACTAAAAGTTTTACTGACATAGAGCAACACAGATGTATCATCTCAGAGTCCTGGTTGTCAGGGTACAAAATGAAGTTAGAGGTACACTTGACCCTATTATTCCCCTGCTAGGAATATACTCGAAGGAATTAAAAGAATAATTAGTAAAGACATATGTGCACCATGTTCATAGCAGCTCGGTTTGTGATAGCCCAGTCTTGGAAACAACCCAGATCAGATGCCCATCAACTGGAGACTGGATAAAGAAGATGTGGGTTTTTTATAAAATGGAGTATTACTCTGCCATAAATAATGACAAGTTTCATTCATTTATGTGCAAATGGATACACCTTGAGGACACACTAATAAGTGAAATAAATAGATCACAGATATGTAAATACTGTATCTTTTCTCTGATATGAGAACCTGTAGATATAAGTGAGTTCTAGAATGTATGATAGATTTTGTGAAATAGGAAATATTCAAAGGGAATGTGGTAGGGGAAAGTGATGAGAGGAAAGAATAAATATGATTTGGAAAGAAAAAGAAAGAACATGTATATAAGGGGTGGGGGATTGTGGGGTGGATAGGAATATGGGTAAAAATGAGAATTAACTCGTGTCATATAGTGGTACACATTCCCCAATGTTGAGTGTGATTGTGAGCTGAATAGAAAATGTCCCAACAAAGAATTCAATTTTTTAAATGTACCACTAAAGAATTCAATTTTTAAAAATGAAGTTTACTGGCCTAAGCTCAAGCCATTAGCTCAACTACCTTCCTTATCCTTGTCTGTACCCTTCTCTTTAAGCTTCTTTGCATACTTCTATTCCTCCGTGCCTCCCCCCTTCCATGTTCAAATTCAGTAACTGGTCAGGGTTTTCTTTCTCCCATCAAACACTTAATGTACCGATCTCTTGTCTCCCTCCTCATAGAAGACCTTTGTGATTATGATGGGCTAATAATGTAGACAACGCAGAATAGTCTCCCTATCTCCAGTCCCGACCTTAGTCACATCTACAGGGTTCCTTCGGGCATAGAAGGTAACATGCTCCTCACTTTTACAGGTTGGGAGATCACTGGGGATCATTTTCCTGCTCGCCACAGACAGCGACACTCTTGGATTCTAACTTGAACGTGGCCTCTTCACAGTTAAGCATTGTGAGGCTTTATAGGTATAAATACTCATTTTAAAGCACATCTGCCCTTCTCTGCTGTGTCTCATCAGTAGTAAGAAAGATGACCATGACTATCTAGGTGGTGATATGTTACATACCCCCAAAACAACAGAGAAGCCATTTCAGTTCTTTTATAGATCTCATGGCCACTGAAAAAGTCAGCAAGATTATGACCTTATATTTTTATAAAATATATTTCACATAAAGATATAGAAGAAGGGGTTTGTGGTAGAAAGGGTACCATTTCCCCAAACTTTTTAAAGCTATCACCACCCTTTTTGAATCTTAGAGATGCAGAACAAGACAAAGAGAGATAAGATGAAATGATGAAATCGTATGCATTGCTACAAGGCGATAGCACACTTGTGGACTAACTGAAGCGTCACCCACATAATACTCAAACTTGGTCAAGTGCACCATCTACAGTAGGATATGCTGAACAGAGTAAAGGGATACAGCACAGAGATGCTTAGTGAAGAAGGAAGAACAGAGCGGGTGGTACCGAAACAAGGAAGACTTATGAATATGACATTTCCAGTAGAACGCAAAACACAGTTCTAGGACCTCAGCGATAATCACAGTGACTGGTGAGGGACCCAGTGATGAAGTCGTAGGAATCAATGTAAAAAGCCGGGCTCTTCCTTTGTGGAGTGCATCTAGCATGCCCATGAAAATCAGGAAACATGTTCATGAAGGAAGCACACCAACTGTGTCATGATGGGATTATAAAGGAAAAAAGAAATCTAGAAGGGAGCGCAATATCCACTTTGTTAAGAAAAAAAAAAGAAAAACAGAATCAACACCAAGGAACCATAATTAGAACAAGAAATTCATGCTGTTGTTAATAATATGATGAGAGGAAATAAAAGCAGAGGAAGCAGCACTTCCAGGGGCCACCGGAAAGTGAGGGTTCAGATCTCACCCAGAAGGCTCGGTTTTTGAAGTACACGCAGTTAAAACACTCATTGTAGATGATCCTGAAGGATCAGAGTGAGACAGCAAAGGTAGACCAAAGGCGGGATAAAACATGGGAGATAATAGAAGCATTTTTCTGACATAAAACAACAACCAGGTTTTTTCGTCTTATTTGAAAGATCCATGAGCAGCAGAGGGAAATGGAAAGGTGGCAGGGGGAGTGGCTTTGTTCTCTGTAACATTAAAAGGAACTTCAACATTATTTTGGTCTGAGAAGTGTGCTGGTATAATAACATAAATGTATTTAGCTTTTGGCTCCACAAAAGCCACTGAAGAGATAATGCATTTATCCCATTTAGAATTTGTAATGTAGAACAGTCTGGAAACTATGATCAGTGAGCCAGGGCCCTGTGATCTTGGCCGTTACAGTAGCCAGGGCTTCACTTATTTAGGTTGCAATAGAAGCTTGTTCAGTTTTCATTTTCTGTCTTTGCTTTGTTGTATTGCTTAATTTTTCATTAGGCAATAAATATTTCAGTGCTTGCTCATTGAAACAAAAATCCAAGTAATGTAAAAATCTTTAAAACATTCCTTTACGAATACTTCCAAACTCTCCAAGCCTCCCGCCTTCCCCAAAGGTAAACACGAATAGCAGACTCTAATGTTACCTGAGAGCCTGTATCTTCATGAAAATAAAATATATGCCAAAATACTTAGAGTGATTTTAATACTTATACTATGCCCACTGTTATATAATTTTCTTTGAAACGCTGAATGTTAAACACTCTTTCCTCTCTCTGTCTGAACTATTTAACAGTTTCTTACAATCACTGCGTTCATTCTCTCAGACCATAAAGATGTTTTCTGCTGGGCCGGAGATTTAGCTCAGTGGTTCCACTGCCTGCTTCACAAGCGCAAGGTCGCCACCATCTTACTGCTATCTGCTTACCCTGTTTTTAAGCCTTTTTGGACTGTATTTATCTGATAAGCCCTTTAACCTATTCATAGACAGCGCTTATTTGTGCTGCTATATGGAAAGATCCTCTTCATGATATATGGAGAGGCCCTAATCCTTTACTAACCATCAGGCGAGGGTTCACTTATGTGTCTCCACAGGATGCAGATCAACTGTTGTGGGTTCTAGCCAGACATGTTAGATCCTACACTGCCAACCAAAGAAATGAAAAAGCTATCACACAGCAAGGCCCCTCAGAAGAGACGGAGGCTCCCCGTTACATGGGGAGCCTTCAGGGTACTCTGTGCCCAAACAGAAAGCCTTGCCCTTTGGGAACACTCAAACCTATCCCTAGCAGGTTTGGTTGTGTTTATTTGTGCTGCTTTTACACCCAACAGTGCATCACAGGCCCACGCTTCTTCAGAAATGCAAGTATGGTCCCTTGTCCCTAACCCCCCTCTTTTTGTTACAGTGGACTGGAACTCAACCCTGCCATGGGTCTTTGGCCATGACTCTACCTTCTACTCCTCTTCCATTAAATGAAACTTTTCCTGGCCTAGATAAAATACAACATGGAATACTTGGGTTTCCCCTGCTTCATTCTATTTTTGATCATAAGGGACAACATTTGATGCTTTTAATGCAGGGCCTCGAATCTCTGGGGTCTATACTCCTCCACCAGTACCCACCTGCGCTGGAAACATGGTGCTTGGAATAAGCCCTCCAAGTATTCTCTCTCCTTTCAGTACTGCAGGTCTTAGTCTCCCGTTATCCTTTTTCCTCCCAACAGTGAAGCTATAGGTTGGAGGCCCTATAAAAGGATCAATGTTTTTATAGACGACCATTTCAGACCTCATGTAAGCAATACTTCCTTCTCTCCTAGCAACACTTCAGCTACTTACATAGCGAACTCCTCGATCCTACCTTTCCCTGCGTGTTTGCCTTCCCCTGTCTTTCTCATACATACAAATGAGAATCTCGAGATCAATAACAGTGACCATAACATCTTGTGCTGACCCATCTTTTTTCCCCAATACTACTTGGTATCTCTTCCAGCCATATGGATCCCAACACAATGAAGACTGGCAAGATTCTGACCCTTTGTTCAACCTGATGCTTCCGCCGAGATCTAAAGAGACTGTGGAGCCTCCGCCATCACTGCAATCATCATCTCCTTAATCTGCTGCCACCTCCTCAGTTATCCTCCACGACTAGGACAAAGCTATGTGAACTGACACTAAACGTGGCCATGATAAATGCCACCCAAGCTGTAGATGTTATCGATTTTGGTAATCTACAATGACACCTGGAGTGGGTTTACCACTGGGTGGGTAAACTAGGAGCCTGGATAAGATCCCTTATACTAGGCTCCCCTTATGTGCATATTGTCTGTGGTACCCCTGCTATTGATCATAAAAATCGGTCAGCGAGCCACACGTAGATATAAACAGATTCACCATAATGTGGTGCTCGTGGCTGAGGCAATGAAGTCAAAGAAATAATGGAGAAATGAAGGGGAAGTTCAAGCCTGGCTGGGTTAAATGTGTCACGCATATATCTCATAGCACGCTAAGAGTGCCTGGAAGGAAGCTGGAGACTGAACACACTCTCTCCCGTGCATAGGGACCTACCTATAGCTGGCGGGGTGACTCCTGCTCCCCTTTGGTCGTGATTCCTTCATTCGTCCAGAGCTGACCGTATTAGGTACTCATCCTTCCCCCTTCCCCAGGGTCAAAGAAGACACAGTAGGACTCTGGGTCCCCAGAGTGCCACCTGGGTGGGGGGAAGGCTAGTGGGCTGGCTCCCACAGGTATCACAAGGCTGCAGAAGGCACAGGTGGTGGCAGCACTATCCGGGTCCCTCAGGCTATTAGGCTATAGTGCGTGTCCCTTGAGTCCTTCAAGGACACTCGCTGAACACCCAGAGCCAATGTAGACGATAACATCACAACAAGGTTTCAGCGGTGCTACACTATCCAGCCAATCAGAGCTAACCATATTAGATCACCCAGTCAGACGCAACCATATTGTACCCACACCCTCTCTCTGTTCCCTCTAGAAGTATATATAACTCTCAAAAAAAGGTGGAAGTGTTTTCCGAAACCTCCCTGGAGTCTGTGTGGTGACTCTGCCCCTCACCCTCCCAGTCTGGGCCTCTGAACCCTGCTCCTCGGTGATCCCTGTGGATGACAACAGTAGTTACCATATTAATATCAAAGTAGACTGAAAAGGAGTTTAGCATGGGAAAAAGAAACACCTGCTCTAAGGATTTATGCAGAACATACAAGACAATGGAAAGAGAGGAAATTAAACAGTTACAAATAGAAAAAAATCCCACTATAACAGGGAGAGGTCTTTTGATAATTATCTAAGTCATCATTTATCAGGTTTTAGACGATAAATTGATCCATGAATAAATAATATAACTTAAATCAAATCTATCAAACCGCCAAAAACTAAAGCAAAAGAACAAATTTTCAAGGAGCCAAAGGAAAAGAATCAAGCTGCAGTCTGTACAGGAAGGTTATGAGAAGTTAGCATAGATTCTCACGGAGAGAAGTGGCTGGAGTGTGGTTCGGTGGTCACGCGCTTGCCTAGCACACACAGACCCTGGGTTTGATCCCCAGCTCTGCCCAAAACCCCACTTTTCCCCTACAATTTCCATGCTGCTCATTAAAGTATAATCGGATTTTTAAAATAAAATAAAATGAAACGATATAATAATCACACGTAGGGTAGCAGCTGAAAAAGGAGATTGTGCCATGGTAATGTAATTGAATATTTAAAAAGGGAACTGGGCAGCTGGAAATGTGCAGCGTCCAGTGAGACGCGTGAAGTGTATGTACAGTAGCATCCTATGGGCTCTAAACAGACTTAGATGTTTCCAGTACAATGCAGTGGAGACTCCCAAGCATCGTCACGGCCTTCTGCTCTTTATGTGTTAGTCCCAGCTCCCTTCCCTCCATTGAAAACCATTCACAATATCTCCCTGCAGATATTGCCAATTATTCTCTTAAGGGTGAAATCAGCCTTGATTGACGACCATGCTCTAATCATTAACAGTCATTGAGATTCATTGTTCTAATTAGTAACCATTAATAAAATAAGAAGTGGTGTAATTAAAAATTCTATAGACAAGTATCATGAAATATTAAAGAGGATTCGATAACTCCAAGCAGACACTTTGGAAGCAATAGTCAAAATAAACAAAGAAGTTGATAATAAATAGCAAGATGATATATTTAAATTACTATATCATAAATTACATTCAATATATGTGAAGTAATACTCCAACTCGAGACCAAAAGTTGTCAACATTTTATTAAGAAAAGTTAAGAACCATTTGATTCCTCTATGAGGTACAGATTAACTTTATAAAAATACAAATGATTTTAAAATAAAATAATGAAAAAGATATCCCATGCAGACAGTAAGGAAAAAAATCTTGAGCACTCTAAATTTATGCAACTATTATTTGTCAAATTAAAATTTTAATAAACTTGAAAAAGTAAAGCTTAAATAATTACAGCAAAGTAGATATCAACATTGAGTAAGATAAAGTGCACATTCTAGGTGATAAAAAGGACAACAAATTATAAGCTTATTTATTTCTAAAACAGTGTTCATCAGCTGTTTAAACTCCACAATGTCTAATCATTCCTATAAACAGCATACTGTCTTCATACAAGAAATAACCATCTGTATGTTGTACACAGTAATTTTTAAGACATCTTAATTATTTGAATAATATCCTTCAGAATAAGTTGTTTCTCATTTTAAATAGGTTTTATTTGGATGACTGCAAAGTTCCTAAAATATCTTTGCCCAAATTCTTTGTTCTGAATGAATAGGTTTATGCTACTTTCATGACAGAAAATGCTCTTTTAGCCATAAGTTCAAACTTCGTCCTGTTTGGTCTCCTTTGGTGCATGTCCTTTGGGGGGAGATCTTGGTGAGATTCCTCTCAAGTTTTGGACAGTTCATCTACTCCTGTTCATTTTCTACATATGTTCTGTTGACTTTCAAATGCATAAACAAAAATATCTCTTGCAGTCTTTCTTCACATAGATAAGTGTGAGAGTTCCACATAAGATTGCTCTCTCTAATTCCGTGACATCCCAATAAGGTTAATGATACATCAAGGCTTCCCTCTGACCATTACAGAACATACTGGTCTTGGTAACAGAACATCCAGGGTCCAGCCTAACTTTGCATTACTATTTTTGGATCTTTGGTCCTTAATGTCACCTATTTTATGTTCTATTTTTTTAAACAGGTAAAATGTAGAATCTGTCTTGCAGAATTTAGTATGTGCCTGGCAGTGTTCCAGGATGTGGTAGAGAGTTCACAGCTGACAAAATTTGTGCTATTGGGTATATAAATACTCCTGGTTATTAAGATTAATTTCCTTTTATCATTTTATATGCTACTTTTGTATCTTGTGGCACAGGTACTTAGTCAAGGAATATGAACCTACACCAGGTAGGTTTGCATGAGAGTCCTCTTTGACGTCATAACAAAACTGTCCAGCAGCACGCAGACCCATTGTTATGTAATATGTGGCTATTTCTGAGCTTTCCCGCCTCGTGCTTATTATGGAAGGCGGCAAAACAGCTACTACAACTCCAAAAATCACTTTGCCATCAAGGAAAGAGGAAAGGAAATGTTCTCACCATCACTAACCCTGCTATCAAGAAAACAAAACTGTCCCAATACTTCACACAAACTCTGAATTAAGTCTCCCTCGCTGACCAAACTACAGGTACATACTTAGATCTCTAGATTCAGCTGCTGTAAAAGCGAGGAAGATCATATTTCATCCAGTGTCTGCACTTGAATATACTTGATGCTTCTTCAAAATTGAGATTCTGTTCAGCAAAGACGAAAGGAAAATAGACACCAAAGAAGCAACAGCGCCGCCCACAGGGCCTTGAAGGTGAACTACGTCACCTTCTCTTCAGGGTCCTACTCACACTCACAACCTAATCTTTTCATCTATTTTTAAAAGTTAATAAATTTACCCGGAAATTTTTGAAATTTTTTCACTTCGGACAATTCTTTCAACTCACTACCTGAAGGATTCACAAGTCCTCTATGTTATTTAGGGCCTGAAAATTTCTCATCAGTGGATCTTCACATGAGAGTGGCTTTACTTGAAGACGAGAGAGGTTTTGAGATAATATAAATGAACTCATGGAATTTTTAAGGGAGAAGATAAATTATATAATAAAAATCAATAAAACAAAAAGTTACGAAAACTAGAAATAGCATTGATACCCCATGACATTTCTTAAAGAATTATTTCTCCAGAAAATACAAAGGTAAATTCAGTTACATTTAGAAACATGGAAAGCTTCATGTAGAAAATGTCCTACAAAAAGCTTTGAAGATATTCCTCCACCATACAATTACCTGTTCCAAAATTCAGTATGGATCAATCCAGGCACAGTCTTATTTAACGCTTATTCCAACCCAGGTATTGAGTTAATAACACTAACAGTGTTAGCTCTGACACAGTTAAAAAGCATGAAAAACAATAGGAAAAAGTCATCTCATACAGCAAATGCAGTTAAAGTAACAAATAATTTTCTTAACAAAGATAAAGCCATGAACCCTTATCTGTGCTTTCCTAGGGAGTTATTTCTTGCCACTACACACTGACAGAGGGAGCATCTAGGTAAGATGCCTAGCTCTATAATCCAAGATTTTTCCCTTCAAGTAATCTTAAACATGCAGGATTTCTACTTATAAGAATGTGATTTTACCTAAAGTTTATTTTATATAGAGGTTAAATAACTTTTTTAAGTGAGGAAATTATGATGATACTATCTGTAAGTATGAACTAGTATCAAGACACATTATTATTTATAGAATTCAGATATCATTCATATCACACAAATTAAAGATGATAAGAGCCCTGAAGAATGTTTCCTACACGTTGCTAGTGTTATGAACCCCTACAAAATCTTCTCTACCTTTAATAGCCGTGCTGATATGATGAGAATCACGTATTGTGTTTCCTCAAAGAAGTATAGTCAACAGCCAGACTTCTAAAAGCCACCATGAAATCCCAAAGCGTGAATCCCTGCAAAGTAGCTATAACTTTATTTTGCAGATCTATCTTGTCTGTAGTCTCAAAACGGTGAACAATAACAATCTATTTTCACAATGACAACACAATGAAATCCATTTTTAGAAAAGCGAGAGGAAGTAAAACTTGCTTCCATTGTCATGCAAAGGTAGCTTGCATAACTTGAAAAAGTGAAAAAGCTTATTTGATGCATGGTGGCGAAATCCAGATCTGGCTGAGCCAACTGCATCACACGCCAGTCTCCTAGATCCTGAGAGAGCCCCGTGGCCCTCGGTAGACTAAGTTCAGACCGAAGCAAGCGTTCAGCTGAAGGGCATCAGAGCCAGAGATTGCCGCATCCTGCTCAATGTTGGGCCCCTCCTCTGACAACCACAGACCAATCCCCAACAGCCACCGCAAACTCCTCCCACCACACAGGCTATGTAACACCCTATGCTGCACTCATTAAACGGAAGCTCCAGAAACCTCTGCAGAGACTGGTATGTGTGTGTGATTCTGCGCCTCACCCTCCCGTGTGCAGCCCCACAACGACAACAACTGGTGCCCAAGTGTGGGGCCCTCGAGTAATCCTTCACCTCACCTCTCACGTGAGTGGCCCCTCCTTCCTGGGGAATCCCTCCTCCCCGCAGCTCAGCAGACCGCTTCTTTAACATGTTGAACCCCGTTCACCTTCTTTCCCCAGACCTCACCTCTCTGAGTATGGGCAATATCCTCTACTCCTCTGCGCAGGCCAAGATGGTGCTGGCGCCTCTTCTCTTCCGGTGGACTTACAGGCCCCTCCCCTTATGGATGCCCGACCCCTCCTTTTGCTTCACCCCTTAAAATGCCCCACTTGTGCACCATTTCTGACCCTCATCCTCAGCCACCAGAGGCAGTGGCAAAGGTGACGTCCAGCACCGTGGGGCTGTGTCTCCTGATGCTGCTGCCACTGCTTGGCGAATCCCTCTGGGCCTCACTTCCCAAGGGACACCTACTAGGAGTGGCAGGCAGTACTTGGACCAGCCAGCAGGGAACCCGCTGCTCTACCTACATGCCCTGTGAGACACGCCCAGAGAGGGGCCCAGCCTCCACCGGGGCCAGCACCTCTACAGCATCTACCACAGGCCACGTCACAAGAATGACTGGATCCGTGTGGAGCACACCGGCCTTCTCTACCTCGCCCCAAGCCTGGACCGTGACTCCTGGGAGCGGCTCAACCTGCGGAATGGTGGCTCCCTACAAAAGGTGTCAATCCCTACACTGCCACCCAATCCGCCAATCTTGTTCCCAAAACAAGTCAACACTGCCCAGTACCACAGTGCCGCGTGAAGACCACCTAGAGAGATATAAAGGACCTCCATGACCAAGCTTGTGCTTTGGCCCCTCGGGGTACCCCCTACCCCATATCAGAGCCAATGCTCCTGTGTGCTGTGCTCACCACCAATTCCCAGGCCGCAGTCACATAGGTGTGAGTCCTAGTTCCCAACCCCCCCCTCCAGTCACGATCAACTGGAATTCCTCCCTTCCCCGCCCCTTAGGCAATGACTCCTCCATTTACCCTGCAGTCATCAATGGAGTCCACCTCAAGTCTCATGGAATACTTCTGCCTCTCCTTCCTCTCTCTGCTTTTCTACCTCACCTCCAAATGACTCTTCCTCCACCCTAGCAACCTAAAGACCGACACCACTGACCCATCTTCCTTCTTTGTAGGACCAGTGCTTCCTTCTCCAGAGTGTTTGGAACCTCCTACTTGTGCGGTGACTTGTACTGTGTGTCCTATACTCCCAGCTCAACAATTTTGCCCTTCAGGGCCTATGTGCCCACTCCTTACTGAAGACTGGTTGGACAGTGACCCCCTGTTTAAACTTATGCTCCACCCACACAGAAAATGTTATTTAAGGGCTTCTGCCATCATTGCCATCGTTGTGTCCATAGTTACTACAGTCTCCGCAGCCGCCACTGCTTTGATCACCTGACACAACCAGAGCGCCATTGCTGCCTCTGTTAGTCAACTCACCCAGAATACTACAGATGCCTTTGGACAAACTTCGGCTCTCTTTCGTGATACCCGTGCTGCCACCGTCAATCCACAGTCCCAAATGGACTTAGTCCTTCAATGTGGCTACCTTTAATAATGTCTGGGGCTCCATTTGGGAGGTATTCACAATGGGTTGGGCCAAGTTAAGTTCATGGATTCATGGGCTAATTTTAGGGTCACCCTATGTGGCCAAACCCATAAAAATGTCATATAGTTGGCAGAGGCCATTACGTCTAAACACAGGGGAGGAGATGATGGCAAAAGCCAGGTCTGGCTGAGCCAACTGCACCGCATGCCAGTCTCCTAAGACCTGAGGGAGCCCTTGGCCCTTGGTAGACTAAATTGAGACTGAAGCGAGCGTTGGGCTAAAGGGCTCACCAGGGCCGGAGACTGCTCGGTCCTCCCCAACGTTGGACCCTCCTCTGACAACCACAGACCAATCCCCAACAGCCACTGCAAACCCCTCCCACCGCTTGTGCTATGTAACTCCCTACACTGTATTCATTAAACAGAAGCGTTCCAGAAACCTCCCCAGAGTCTGTGGCCCCATGACAACAGATGCAAAAGTAGGAGAAAGAATATTTGCATAACAGGCCCCCAAATTTAGCCCCCTTGGACTTGTTCTGTCTTTTCGTGGCCACTTCTGGCATTTTCCATTCCCTTCCAGCTTGTCCCACCCTTTGATGATACCGAGATAGCTGAAGAAGCAGAGTGGGGAGTGGAGAGGATAAGGCAGACCTCTGGGACATTTATGTGCCAAGGGAGACACTGAGGTGGGAGACGGAAGGTAAGGAGCAATCTGGAGATGGAAGCAATTAAAAAGTAATGCTGCTTTTCACTGAAAACCACGGAGAGAAGGAAAATGTTTCAAGAGCTTCCACTTTTTAACTAAGGTGATGTTTACAGAATGGAGAATTACTAAAATATTTACATCTTTAAGTGCATGTGGCTAGATTCTCTCCTTTGCCACAATCCCCAGAGAAGAAGAAAATATGCTGGGAGTGTACTAACTACTGGTTGATTTTATTTCCAAAACTATCCTTGAAGAAACTTTGGAGAGTAAGCTGAGGTCAGGGAGCCAAAAGTCATCCCTTCTTTGTCTGAACACACACGGTGTAGCTTTTTAGATTGGCCCGTGACTTTGCTACTGATAATTCTACCTTTGCCATTAAATGCAGTTTCTCATAAATAGAACGAATTAGCCCTGATTGGGCATTAAAAATTACTCGGTTCTGTAAGGCAGAAATCAAATAGCAAATGTATGCTGCTCCTTAGAAAAGCTTAAGATGATGATCTGACTCCACATCAATGCATTTACCCAGTTTATTTATTAGAAGCTGTTTTAAGCAAGTTCACAGATAAACATCAATTTTTAGCAATATATCAAGTATGTGAATCATATTTGTCTATATATGTAATTTTTATACTCATAACATTAAAAGGCTTTAATTTCTTACCAAAGGAAATTAGAGACAGGCTAAGAAAAATGATAGCACAAGAATCATTGTTTTCTATTTTATACTGGTGTCATGTTTCAGGTCACACGAGACTGTCACTTGTTCATGCCTTGTTTCTTAGGCATCAGCAAAGCAAGGCACCACGCTCTGCTTCATAAATTCCCTTTCTCCTTCTTTTTTTTTTTTTTTTTTTGAGACAGGGTTGTGCTTTGTAGTTCAGGCTGGCCTTGAGCTCACTATGTAGCCCAGGCAAGCCTGGAACTCAGCAATCCTCCTGCCTCTGCCTCCCGAGTGCTGGGATGACAGGCGTGAGCCACCACACCCCGCCCCTTTCTCCTTATTCACCACACGTTATCTAAAGACCTTTTATATACTTTTAAAATGATCTTCAAACAACTAAGACTATACTTAAAAAACAAACCCTAAAGCTAGCCAGTACTCTGAGAGACTGAGATAGTAGAATCTCATGTTCAAGCCCAGCATGGACGACTTGGTGAGAACTTATCTCAAAATGAAAAACAATCTCAAAGTCTGGGGGCATGAAAGCAAAACTAAAGCTGAACTTTCTAATTATGTCCAGCTTTGTTCTGCAGCGTGTGCTGTAGGAAGCTGCGGGTACAGCCATCGGCAGGGCTCCCCTCTTCTAACACGGAATCCAATCGGCATCGGGACAGTGCCTCTCCTCTTGCGCTTTTCACACTCACCTGGAGAGTTCTGTCATGAGGACTCTCTCACGCGGCAGCAAGCTCTTCGCACCTGCCTCCACCCACCCTGAGAATGCCTCCTAGGAATTCTCTGCATCTTAAACCTTTCCTTTCTTCTGACTTTAGTAATGTCAAAACTAATGAATCTGGCCATGCATTTGAAACTGTGTGTTTGTAATAAACAGAAACAAAGTGATTCTTTAGGCAGAGGTCTGTGGGGGTCAATTTTTGTATCCACGAGATCATCTCTGCCGTGTGCCATGGGCAGCTTCAGGTGTTTAGATCCAGGTTTATCCAGTGCGGGGCCACCACCCATTATTTAGAGGACATGTCTGCTTCCTGGCTATCCACTGGCAGCTTTTCATGTCCTTTCAGCTATTTCAAAACTCTATAAATAATTGATAGCAATGCCAAATAAAACATACCTATGGCCAAACAAATAAATTCGAGCTGCTGGATGTTCAGTTGACTTCCCTTTTCCTCCTTGTGGGAAAGGCCAAGTTTTACTTTTTCTACTTGTGTATTTATTCTAACATTTCCTTACTTCATACAAACTTGTGCTTCTTTATCTGTTAGGAACTTATGACAACGTCTTCCTGTTTTGCTGATTAGTGAATTGAATAAAATATTTTACATGCACCCCACCTATATCTAGGAAGCTCAAGATGTTACCCTTTGCTCTTTTAATTACTCTTTACCACCAGGCTTCATGGTCCAGCCAGTACGGTGTGCTTCTCAGTACAGCTGGAAGCCATACATTATGAAGAGGCAAACAGCAGGCTTTTCTAAAATTTAATAGGTTTGCCTGTGTATAGGAAAATGACAGAAAACATTTTAAAATTTTATACATCATTTGTGAAAATCATAGAGGTACGTAAATTTGAGATGCTCTCTGTTAAAGAAGTTGGAGTGGAAAAACTTACAACATGAAAATACTGCAAAGAAACTAACTCCACCTCCTACTTGCATTTCTTCTTGTATATTCCTCAAACTGAGAGCATTAAAAAGATAAGGAAATGGTTTTAAGATGGGAAAATTTCTTTGTGCAGAGACAAATGCTAAACATAAGAATTTTACTGAATCTCTAATTCTCAGGTAGGAATATTACACTCAGTTCTTCAAGTCCTGTTGAGCCACTAAAAAAAGACATTTAGGCCGGGCGTGGTGGCTCATGCCTGTAATCCCAGCACTCGGGAGGCAGAGGCAGGAGGATTGCTGAGTTCGAGGCTTGCCTGGGCTACATAGTGAGCTCAGTGCCAGCCAGAACTACAAAAGCGAGACACTGTCTCAAAAAAAAAGACATTTGGTTTCATTTAAGGATCCTGAACACATGGCAAAAGGAAGACTGGTTGACAGAGGCAGGCTTTCCAGCCTTAGACAGAGTGTGGTCAGATTTTTGCTCCATGATTTACCAAATGTAAGAATCTGGTCAACTGTTCGACCCACTCTGAGGTTTGAGTACCTCATCTAGAAATCTGTGATAGCCATAATAAGGTCACTTCATAGATGTAGATGAGGTTTCATGAAAACATATCAATAAACCATCACAAACATATTTGGGTGTGGTGATAAGTGCCTTTAAACCCAACAGCCCAGAGAGCTGAGTCAGGAGATTCACAAGTTTGAGCTTCAGGGATACTTACTGCACAGTCCGAAGGTGCTGGGTTCAAACCCCAAGACTGAAAATTAAATGGCTATTTTAGTCACTCAGTCGGTACTACTCTTAATGTACTTCCAAAAGTTATCACCTAATATAAAGAATGTCCTGCAAAAACAGAATGAAGTCTTGCTTTGCAAATAGAAAAATCTAGCAATGAAGCATCCAGCATACACACACACACACACACACACACACACACACACACACACACACATGCAAACACAGATAATTACAAGCTGTGTGTAAGACAATTTGGGTAAGGCTTCTATACTGTTCTTATAATTAAAGAACTCTCAAACAATAGACTCAACTTCCATTAATTCAGGAAATAAAGCTAAGTATGAACTTTACTTCTGCAGATGTGTATATAAAATGTACCAGTAAATAATTCAATATTTTAAAAAAGAAAACAATGTCTAGCCTGCACTGGAATTAATAACCATTGCATTTAAACATGTGTGTTCATATGTATACATATGTGTATGTGAGTGTCCGAACATCTACATTCTGCCACATTTAGAAGCAGAACACCTATCTTTGGATCATTAGGAAATTCAAGTAACAGTTTAGTGTCACAGCTGGGTCACCTTGTCTGATTAATTGTGTGATTTGGTACCAGCAATGAAGCTACTCTATTTAGGCTGTCCCATTGCTAATCAGAGCTATGAATGGTCAATTCTTTTTACACAATCAGGCAGTAAAGATAATGAGATAAAATTTTAAAGATCAGTGTGGAAGACAGTGGGCCCTATATATCCAGGCTGTTGTGCCAGTTTGAAGGACACAGATTTAAGCACTTCAGATATAGTAATAAATCGCTGATGAAAAGACGACTGTATCTTCCCACCTGCTTTTTTTCCTACATATGTTTCAGATGCAGCTATATGATCTTTTCCTAAAAACGAGGCAGTTATCACTGTGCATGGTGTGGTTTTCAGACAACCATCTGCTTTCTAGGAGCAATCATGTTCTGTGTTCTTAATATTCTTGATCCAAACCATAAGTAGGACTCAGAAACCTCAGGTGCAATACCTGAGACTTCTTCATTTTGGAATAAAAAAAAAAATCCTAACAACGAAAAACATCTTGCCCTACTTTCCATGACTTGCTTGTAAAATTATTGAGAACAACAGAGAACAACCTTCCATGACTTGCTTGTAAAATTATTGAGAACAACAGAGAACAAGTTCAGGGAACAAAGGAGAACAGAAACAAGGGCCATTTAACATGTGACTATAAATACAAATCAATCCATGTGCCTCTTTGAATTTTTCTATTGATTGTACTTCCTCCTACAACCCCAAGCTATAAACAGGCTGTAAATATATGACTCCAAACACCCACACAAAAGCAGCAATCTTAATTATCCAAATTAAAACAGTAAGACACATCCGATTATCCCTTTTTAGTCTACACCAGCTTCTAAAATGACAACTGATGTGAATGTAATTAAAGCAAGACAGACTGGAAAAAGGGAAGAAATAATGTATTTAGATTTTGAAGAGAAGTAATTAATTTTGGCAGGTTATTTATTTATGTAAATTGAAAAATTAGCTCTACCAGGCAGAAGCAATATATTCAAGCATTTATAAGCCTGGCACAATGTAGAAGAAAAAGTTATAATGGAAAGTAACAACGTAAATTTCAGGCAAGGAGAGACTCTAAATTATAACTTTTTAAAAAGAAGTCAGCTTCTCACAGAAAGCAGAATTCATAAAATCTGTCTGGAGAGTTGAGGATGACTGTGGGTAAAAAGAAAAAATCTTACTAATTTCCTATGACTGATGTTCCTCACCATAGATACAGATTTTTTAAATTTAAACAGCTGTCTTAGATTTGCTTGTTCATTGTTACATTCATAAGTTATCTTTCCCTTAATTGGGCATTTTTATGTAGCTCTACTTATTCATTCCAATTGCTTCATTTTCTGTAGAATTCTAGAGTAGGCTTTCTCTCTTCTCCTCCGCTTCCAAAGGACACCTGTGCACATCCCTTACCTGGCTTAACCCACCCAGTGACTTCAATCAGCTCAGGTAAACTGATGCCTCTTACTTCTAGGGATCCAGCATGACCAACCCTACGTAAATACACAGTCACCTATGCGGTACTTACACAGAGCTTTGCTCACACGCTTCAATTAATGCCTGATTGCTGTGGAAAATATTTTAGTTCCTGTCAACCTAACAAACGCTGTGCTATGAGTGTACATTGGGATACTGAGTGTAAAGAAATATCTCTAGAGTTTAAGGATGAAAAAGTATGTCATCTAGAAGTAATGAAAGACAAAAAAGAAATAAATGCAGTAAAATATTGTCAGCGTTCCCATATTTCTTTGGATGTTGGGGAGATAGCCTTTGTAATTAAATTTACTTCTATAAAAGGGTTGGAGAGATACAAAGAAGAAAATAGTACATTCTTCTTGGTTTAGAATATGGATAAGGAAAATGTTTCTCATAAACACATTATCCATATCTATCCAAGATCTAAAACCACTCCAGTTTTAAGAGAAGATTGACATTTTTGGATAAATGAAAGTAGAGGGTTCTCTCCAAATTCAACTAAACAATCACACTGGTAAGGGAAGTCAACTAGAGAGAGGGGAACACAGTGTACAAATTAAGTGTGTGAACCAACTCCCCACAATGAATGTAATCACTATAAACTGAAAGCATGCATTAATAGAAAATAAAAGTTTTAAGAATTACTAGGTTATAATACAGAATATTGGGATGTTAAATAAAAATGTGTATGCAAGTCTTTAGTAACTGAGATAACCTCCCATATTCATATATAAAATATACATGTCATATATATATATATATACATATATATATATATATATATATATATATATATATATATATATATATAGTGTCTAATTTAAGTCTTTTTATGGTTTTTGTTGTTGTTAGACAGGGTCTCGCTTTGTAGTTCAGGCTGACCCTGAGCTTACTACATAGCCCAGGTAAACCTTGAACTCAGCAAACCTCCTGCCTCTGCGTCCTGATGCTGGGGTTACAGGCAGGAGCCACCATGCCTGGCATGTTTTATTTTTATTAGTGCTTGTTTGCAGTACGCAATGCTAACATTCTTGCAAGGGAGACAGCATGTGTATATAATACACCTTAATTCTTTTCATGGCCCATCCCCCACTTCTTTCTCTGCTCGCTGCATTTCTTGATCCTCTTCCAACTTATAGAATGTTTGTCTCTTTGTTTCCTGTTATCTCTCTTTTATTTTATTCTTTAAATTATTTATACTTTGGGTTTCTCATATAGGAGAAACTATGCAATATAGGAACTTGTATATGATTTATATTTCATTTAACATTACGGTCTCAAGGAGCATTCATTTTTCAACAAATGATGCAATTTTATTCTTTATAGCAGGGTAATATTCCATTGTACATCAATGCCACATTTCCTTTATATATTTATCTATTTATACATATAGAGGTCATTTCCAGGATTTATCTCTTATGAATTGTTCTTCTGTAAGAGAGATATGCATGTATCACTGTAATATAATGTCTTGAACTATTTGGGGAAGAGAATTAAGAAGAGAAGAGAGAGCCAAATAAAATTAATATTGTTAGTTTTGTGAGGAATCTCCATTTTGATTTCCATAGTAATTATACCAAATTACATTCCTATCAGCAATGTAGAATTATTTCTTTTTCCCCCATGGCCTCACTACTCTTTGTTGGTTTCTTAGTAGACTCTCTCTCTGGAGTAAGATAGAATTTCAGTGTTTTCTTTAGATTTGCATTTTTCTAATGGGCAATGATGAGGAATATTTTTCTTGAACTAATTGGCCATTTTTCTTCTTCTGAGAAGTATCTATTCATTTTGGTTATCAAATAAATTTTTTAACTGAGCTTTATGTTTTCCAGTCGAATTTTTTATGCACCATACATTCTAGACTTTAGTCCTCTGTCAAAATATAGCTAGAAAAAATCCTTTTCTATGCTACAGTGGTATTTTCACTCTGTTGGTTGTTTCCTTTGCTGTGAGGCTTTTTGATCTGATACAATCCCATTTCTTGTTTCTTGATGTTATTTTTTCTGCAACTGGTTTGTTCAAAAAGTCCTCACATCTATTGTTTTAATAGTTTTATCTATTTTATCTTCTGGCATGCTAGTCTTTATGTTTTAATATTTATATCTTTGACCCATCCTGATTTTATTTGGGGACATGGTGGTAATTATGTGTCTAGATTCAGTCTTCTATATGTGTATAGCCAGTTTCCCCAGTAACATTTGTTAAAGACACATTTCCTCTTTTGCAAAAGTTCAGAAGACTTGATATGTTTGGGGTTGCTTCTCCATGTCGCATTCTATCCCATTGACCTGCATGTCTTTTTTTTTTTTGTCCCAGTATCATGCTGCCTTTAATTACTGTACTTCGTAATATAACTTGAAATCTGGGGATGTTTCAGCTTTGATCCTTTTATACAGGATTGCTTTCCTTCTTCTCAGCTGCTTCTGGATCCACATGAATTTTAGAATAGTTTTCTCTAGTTCTGTGAGGAATTCTATTGGCATTGAGATTGCACTTGCATTGAATCTGTGTGTCTTCTTTGGAAGTATGGACATTTTGTCAACATTGTTTCTGTCTGTACAAGAAAGGAACAGGGGTTGTCTTCCTAGTTTCTGATGTCTTCTTGAGCTCCTTTTGCAGAGTAATGACTTATCCCTGTTATTTCATTCATCTTGCTGTTGACTTTAATTACTCACCTGGCTTGATACTTTCATTCCATACAACTTTTTGGCTTGTTTTCTCTGTATAGGATATTCATATTTTGGGGAGTACTTATTTGATGTTCATCAATTTCTTAATGTGCTCTTGTATTGGAATGTCTTTTTATCAATTATGAAAGACAGTTTTGCAAAATATATTAATGTGGATTGGAAGCTCTTCACTCTCACCACTCTTGACCTTTAAAATATATATCAAAAGCAGGACTGCTACCTGTAGTTTTTATTGTAGAGGTCTTTTGTTTTGTTGGTTAGGTTAATTTCCAAGTATTTGATTTTTCCTGAGGCTACTGTAAATGTATTCTTTTTCTTTCTCAGTGGCTCCTTATTGGTGTACAGAAATGCTACTGATTTTTCTGTGTTGATTTTATATCTTACTATACTGTTGTATTTAGCTATTAATTTGAAGAATCTTGGTGAAATTATTTTCCATCTTGTCTGTAGAGGATCATGGTATCAGCAAATGATAATTTGACATCTCCATTTCTATTCATCTACTTTTTCTTTATAATCCAATTGCTCTGGATACATGTTTTGAGAACTACATAAATGAGTAGTAGGGGTAGTGGAGAACCCTGTCTTGTTTCTAATTGTAGAGGAAAGCTTTCCATTTTTTCCACATTGAATATGTTGATTATCATTGTTTTTCACAACAGGTTTTTATCTGACTGAGATAGGGCCCTTCCACACCTATTTTCTTCCCGTTTTACTTTTTATCAGGATAAAAATGAATGCATGGGATTTTTGCCTTTACATTTTGCATGTTGTGTATGATATTTGTTGATTTGTGTAAATTGAAACACCCTTGCATTCCTGGGATAAAATCTATATGGTCATTACATAGAATCTTTGTGTTGATTTGTTGCATGCTGTTTGCTGGTACTTTGGTGAGAATATTTCTGTGTCTATTTTCATTAAAAACTGGCCTGTAGTTTTATTTTTTAAGTTGGGTCCTTGTCTGGAAGCAGAGTAAACTACTCCAGGAATGAAGCTACTCTTCATATCTTTGTATCCTCTTTGAAGTTCTTATAGAATTCAGTGGTGAATCTATTAGATCCTAAGCTCTTCTTAATTAGTGATTTTTTATTACTGCCTTACTTTTATTGTGTATCACTGGACTGTTGCGGGTTTTACATATTCTTAGTTCAGCTTCTTTAGTTCATCTGTATCTAAAAATCTGTCCATTTCTACAAGATTTTCCAATTTGCTATAGTACACTTTATTTTAATAGTTACTAGTGATATTCTCAATTTTGGTGATGTCTTTTGTGATTTCACTTATCTTTCTAATTGCATTAATATTAGTCATTTTGTTTTTCCTTTTGTAAGTTTGAATAAGGATTTCTCTGTTTTATTCTTTCTAGGGAGTAGCTCTTCATTTTGTTGGTTGATTTACTTTTAGACTGAATTGCATTTATTTCTGCTCTGATATATAATTTCCTTTATTGAACTAGTTTTGAGTTTGGACTGTTGTATTTCCTGGATCTTGAGTGCATCTTTAGGTTGTTTAAATTTTCTCTGTCTGTATAACCCGCAACAATACTTAACTCTGAGAGTTGCTTTCATTATGTCCCATGACATCTTATATGAAGTACAGACATTATTTTTGGACTCCACAAAATTTAATTTCTTCTTTAATTACTTCTATGACCCACTGAGTTTTCAAGAGTATGTTATTTAATGCCCAGATGCTTGTATCATTTTCACTGGTTTTTGGGTTTTTGGTTTTTTGATGTTTTAAAGTTTTTTTTTTTTTTCCAATTTGATTTTTCTTTTCTGGATGTTATGATCGATAGTATGCATGGAATGACTTCAATTATTTTATATTTATTTATGCAGACTTTACTAATACGTGGTCTAATCAATTTAATTAATTAACTTATTTAATTGGGGTAGTGAGGATTGTACTCAGGCACTTGTGTTTACAAGGTAGGAACGGTACCACTTGAGCTAAATTATCATATGAGTTTTTATGTGGTCTATTTTATGGAAAGTTCTGTAGGTTGCTGAGAAAAATATGTATCCTGTTGAAGCTGGGTTGCTGTTTACTTGATCTTTAATGTACAGAAGTGTTTGTTTATGATGGTGCACCAACAATATTTGGTGCACATATATTTACAATTATTCTCTCTTCCTGTTGAACGGTTCCTTGATCATAGAATATTGAATATCCCACAGCACTCCTGTTTTATGTGGAGGGAATGAACACTTTTTTTCTGTGTCAGGCAAGTTTTCTCTCTCCCCACAGCACTACATTTGCAGGCAATATAACACTATTGTTTTCAGAACCTGAGTCCATGGAATTTTGTCCCAACCCATTCCCCTGCTTTTAACTTTGCTGAATCACCGGCTTGCATGTATTTCATTTGCTGTGACCAGCAAGGATATTAGAGTGATGGTGAATCCATTCCATCAGCCTGACCGTCACTGAAGACCCTCCCCCAGTCTGATCCTCTCTCAAGATGGTATATGCACTGGGCCTGAGCGGCCATAATCCAGAGGTGGTCTGGTCTCCCCTCACAGTCTCCTACATACCAGATTTTGGTTCAGCTAGATTTTCTTTTCATTCATCCTCCTCTATATTTCACTCCTACCTCAAAGTGCCTACTTTTCTCCCTTGTCAATTCAGACAGCTCGCCCTTACTGTCACCCCACCAGGGAAGCCATCGTACCCGGAGCCCACAGATGCTACTGAGACACCTGGGTAGTCTTATTACTGCCATGCTCAAATATTTGTATTCCTGTATGAACCCAACAAAATTTGAGAAATCCATTGATTTCAAATTCAGAAATATTAGCATCACAAGCCTCACACTTCTGATTTTCTTCACTGTAATGATGTAGGCTTTAATGGCCTGATCTGACTAGTAGACAGATATGGAGTACAGTATATTTACTAAATACAGCAAGGTGGCATTTTCTGGTCTCTCTGAAGTCCACTGACAGCATGTGACTGCAATTTTGTAAATAAGAGTAGGAGCCAAAAAGGAAGTTAAGACTTGGTACATGTATCTCCTTTCTGATGTTCCTTTCACATCTGTGTAGTGGAACCTAAGATCTCATGCATGTTAGCGGGTAGGACAGAACAATTTAAACGTTGAGTCATAACTTGATGAGATCAGGCAAAGAGACCCATTTGATCTATAAATAAGGAATAATGTACTTTTCTGTTAATCCACTAAGCATTAGAGATTCATTTGTTACCATAGCACAGCTTAAATTATACTGACAAACATAATATCACATAATGTCACTGGCAATGTCTATTTGGTTCATTGATATTTTGTATCCCAGGCAAAATGAATTAACATAGTATCAAAAATCTGTAGATTCCTTACTATTAGCACATAGTTGATATCAATGAAAACATACAGAGTTAATGGCTAAGAAATTGTGTTCTGAAGACACGGTCAAGTTCAAGTTGTTCAGGCAACTTTCTTAACTTCCATATGCCTTTAGTTCCTTATTTTTAAAATGTATGTACTTCATATATTACCAAAGAACCTAATGAAAGAACTCCTATTAGGAACCTACTGTAGTTCACAGCATACAGTAATTCAGTCCTATTAATACAGGTTTACTATTGCTATTGCCGTATTTAAATAGAACACCCATATAGTTCTGAAAGGGTGCATTTTTGCAATGTAAGGTACTGTTTATATGACTGGTCAGAACACCTTGGATACTATTTAGTTTCTACCCAGGATGGCAAAGATATATAGTCACCTGATAAGAAAAGAATATTCCATGCCCCTACTCCCGCATCTCTCTAATGGCATCTTACCACACAGCTGCCCACACCTTAGCGGTGCAGCCATGTGATGCATGAGAAAAATGACGAGACCCTTCTAATGCCAGTGAAGTTTTATGGATGCTGGCAATGTGTATTTATAAGAACAGTAAGCCAGGATACAATTCCACCAATGCCTCTTAATTTGCGAATGTACGTTCAGTGGAATTCTCACAGTGGCAGGGAAAGGCCAAGAAAGCATTCAAGTTACACAAGGCTAATGTAATGGGGGGTTATAATATAGCATCTTCTTAAACTCTATACAGTAACAGATGAAATTAGGCTTTGATGCAAAAGAAATATATTCTCATTTCCAACTCAAAGAAAAGAATCTCTGGGCTTGTACATAGATATCATACTTATGTACTTTAAAAATGCACACACATTAAAATGCATGGGTTTCTGAACTGCTGCCATGCAGGTCATGGGACCTTGAATGTACTATCATGTGAGGGCCAAAATAAGATCTACCTTTGCAGAAAAGAAATTATCAGGCACTTTTAGGCTACTTGAACATACTCTTCCCTTGTTTTCATATATAACTGAATGCTGTCCTTTTTCTTCATTTTGGCTTAAGCATACAACCCCTCATAGGAGCTTTCAGAATTACTCATCACACTGCATTGCATCTTGACTTTGAACTTGGCCAATCCTGATCCCCCAATGGCTTCTCATTCTAATGTCCATGATGATAGTGATGTGATTTACAATAACTATTCATTTATTAGTGTTACATGATCTACTCATCCTTTCATTTAATCATTGCATAATCCTGATAAAATCTCCACAGAAAACACCATTATCACTACTTTATGAATAAAAATGTGATTTATAGAAGTTAAGAAGCACACGAAGGTCACATAGCTAGAAGTCACCTATGATAACAGGAGAATTTGAATTCATGAGTCTATTCCAGATCTGTGACTGTTTAACTATTATAAATACTGCTTCCTATTCTCCTTTCCACCCTTCCATCCTTTTTCCATCTTTTTTTTTTTTTTTTTTTTTTTTTTTT